>JAKLLW010000454.1:0-32915 GCA_022814695.1 Neocatenulostroma microsporum
TCTTCTTGCCGCTCACGAACACACCCGTAGCAGTCGACGTCTATGCACCGGCCCACGACGTTGCTACGGCCTACATCGATAGCGACAGCTCGACCGTCTATGGCACTGGCACGTCCCATGCAACGGGCCTGGTCTCTGGAGTTCTGTCCACATTCGTTGGATGGGAAAGACTGATCCAAGACGTCGACACTGCTGTGGCAAGGCTCACCACGAATGCCTTGAGTGGCGTGATTGACAACTTCCCGGACGTTGCTCCGAGCGACACCAACTTGCTGGCCAACGTGGGCATCAACTTGCCTCCGCAGGATGACGGTAATCAGCTACCATATCTTGACGCACCTCCAGATCCAGTCCAGGGTGGAGCGGGTACGCAGAGAAAGCGTAGAGATGCCAGCCGGGAATCAAGCACAGCGGCCACGACCCTTATGCCACGGGAATTTGTGTACAATCAGACGCGTAGGTTGGCCCATACCTTGCTGAGAGTTGATAGTGGAATCCACTGACACGAGCACTTGCGCATTTACGATTCCATCCCTGACCTTTGACACCACGTTCACCGAAGACTTTCCAATCATAACAGAAGCCCCAGAGCCGACGCTTCTGACTCTGACAGTGGTGTCCGGAAGTAGCAGATTCACCTCGATTGAATCAGGTGTATCCGACTTCAAACGGCGTATCCGACGCAGCGGCGACTCCGAGTCTCCGGCGGCTTGAGATGCGGTACTGCAAGATATCGCCGGTGTAGATCTTGGCCTTGGCGTTTGCAAAGGAGCGCTAGCGATATTATGATCGTCTCTTGGTTTGCTCGACGACTGCGAGCTTGAAGGAATAGGCGTTCTCGAAATCGACTGTTGCATATGCGGTCCTGTCATTCGCTCTGGTGGATCTTGGGGCTGATGATACATGCGAGCTCGATATAGAGTCTAAATCAACGTACTCTGGTGTGAATACATGATGGCCGTACCAAGTTGCCAGCAGCGTGCAGCGCCTCCAGTGCATGCCGCAGGTATCTGGCGCCCTGCCGGTGAACCGCCGAAGTCTGCCGCGATGCCAGCGATCTGCAGCATTTGCGAAGGCGAATGCCTCTACCGAGTCTTACGAGCAACTGCAGCAACTATCCGCAAGAGCGTTGGTAGTACCAGCATAGCAGCTTTCTTCAGCGGCCACGTGACGGATCTAGCTTCAGCGCGAGCACAAATTGCGCAGGTGATGCTCGAGATGCTCGAGAAGCATCGCCCACTCCAGCCTTACGTCTCTCCCCCTTCGGTCTGCTCCATACAACTTCCAGAATGATCCCAGTCTGTCATCTCCGGGATGCCTGACCGCGGCGCTCCCGGGCATGCCGAATGATTTTATTGCTCACGTACCGCAAGGTCTTCAGAAACATCGTCTCCACAGGATACCGAAGGACGAATCTCGCCAGCCAGCCCATGAATCCCCCTATCCGCGAGCCCAAAGCCATCTCCCCGAACGGCGCGAAGACCTGTAGCTTAAAGGTCTTCTTTCTGAAAGCCTTGACTTGACCCAGGAGACTCCACAGCTTCTCCAGAGTACGCAGATGCTCGCTGCACGCCTCCTCAATCTTCCTGAAATTCGTCCGAGCCGGCGTGGTTCCAAGATTTTTGATCATTCGCCTAGCGTAAGGCAGTAGTGATGTGTAGAGGTCGTCACGCTCGCCATCAACGCTGACCAGCTCCATCTCCGTCATTGCGATGTTGCGCTGTCGGGCTTGTCGCGGATTTGTACTCTTTCCGGAATCGGACGGCGGCGATGTCGCTCGCGACCACAGCTCAGCGATTCGCTTTTGGTCTCTTTGCCTTCGCTCTTCGTCTAATAGCGCGAACTTCCTCTCCACAGCCTTTAAACGCTGGACGCGATCATCGTTTTTCCGTTGCTGCCGGGTAGGCAAGTCTACCTTCCGGCTTCCAGAAAAGCACCTGCATTGGAATGGAGAGACTAGCACTGCTGAGCCCGAAGCCTCTTGCTGAAAGGAGCTTCGCACGTTGCTCGTTGGCCGGTAGACTGCCACATAAGGCATCCAGGGAAGAAGTGTTCGCATTTGGTTCATGGTATGCTGCTGGTTTCGAAGCTCGATGTAACAATAAAAGCAGTCGAAGGAGTAACGCCAGTCAAGCTCGTTGTGCTGCGCAGTCTCCCTTGCTTGGGAGTTGCATTCGCATTCGTATCGGTTTCCCAGGGTCACGAGGTCTTGTGGTCGACTACCGTAGATGTTAGATGCTGTTCACGTGTTTGTGGCTGCTGCCGTGCTCTACAATGCTGGATTCCGGAATTACGGATCGAGCGAGGTCGAAATGCCTCCGCGCGGTTGACACAGATTGCTCGCCTCTCTCAGCGTTGACGAGCCAGCGGAAGTTGAGTATCGGTGCATCATGCTGTCGTATTCATTCCAGAGTTGCCCATGGGTCAAGCCTCTGCAATTGTATGCGAGTGCCAAGATCATTTCTTGTATCCCTGGTGGTCGCTGCAACGAACGGCAGCCCTGTTGTTGCACGGTTGAGGTATCCAGTATCGCAGCGTCGCTTGGCTAGCCTGCATGTACTCGTCATTGTGAACAGTTGGTAGCTGGGAGTGTGATGTGCGTCGAAAGCTTGCGTGCTGAATGTCAGAAGCGTGATGCAAGAAGAATAATTCAGAAGTATAACTTGCGAGCGCTCACTTACCAACCTCACTTCCGCGACACTCTTGAGTAGTCACATGCTAGCCTCCAGCTCAACGTTGATCTTCTGACACAACAAAAGGGACATCAGAACGCAAAACTTTGCCGGAAATCCTGTTCCTTACACCAACCAACACTCACCATCAAACATGGCACCAACGAGACCCCTCTCGGTCTCCGCGATCCGGAAGCAAGTCAACACTGCGAAACGAGCGAGAGCTGTGCGTTCGTTCCTTCTCCGGATTCCATGTCGGTTTCTATGCTGACCGTGAGCAGACTGCGTCGGCGGGATCAGCATTCCACAAGCTCGAGAAAGACAATGAGGCGGCCAGATATGGGTTCAAGAGGACGTACACCGATCTCGAAGGAGATGAGCAGGAGGTTCCAAGTGAGCCGTCACGGAAGAGAGTGACGAAGCCGAAGGTACGTCGCGACGTTTCACTTTGTTGGTCCGCTGTTGCAGATCACTTCATGTTGACCATCTCCGTTGCAGCCGAAGAAGATTACGAAGCCAACGGCCGATCGAGCTGCCAAACAGAAAGCACCAGTCATCGAGAACTGGCGTCCAGCGGGCGGCGAGAGCCCAAAGATAAGACGCAAGAAGAACGAGGAGCCTAAGATCACGGATACGCTTGGTCTTGCTCGGATCTCGACCTGGAGGCTCGAGGATTTCCGAATCGCAGCAGAAGCGCTGGTAGAACAGCACTCGGAGTTCCAACAGGTGACGACCAGCGAGATTGTGCATGGCGGGGAGAGTGTCACGGATGTCTTCTTCAAGTTCCGGAGCGAGTTGGTTGCGGAGATGGTCAAGGAGAAGATCGACGGTGGAATAGTCGAGGGCAGGAAGCTGCAAGTGAACTTTGCGTAGGACGGGGTGGCGCCTCTATTCTGCTACTTCGGCTGTATCTATCTCCAGCGGACTTCAGTTTAGTAATACCACATTTGGACTACAGAGATTCCGTAGACTTTTGCTTACCATAGCTGCCCTTGGATGGCCATGCGACATCAGCCTTGGCTGCTTTCCTCAAGCTTTGGCCTATCTATACAGCAACCAGTCGCAGTATAGCTGCTATGGTCGATGATATACAAAGAACCTCGGCATGCATCTAGTCTTTTGACTTGTTGTCCACAGCAAGCACCAACGCTGCCTCTTGCGGTTGACCGTCAAGATTCTCCATTTCGTCTTTGCCGAGCTCAAAGTTGAAGACGTCCGCGTTCTGGGCGATGCGGCCTGGGTTATCGCTCTTCGGCAACGGCGACCAATCCTTCTGCATGCAGTACCGTACAAGGACTTGGGCAGTCGTCTTGCCGTGCTTCTTCGCAATCGCATTCAGCGTAGGGTCGTCCGCCTTCTTGTTCCGTACCAGCGGACAGTATGCTTCCACTACTATACCGTTCTTCTGGCAGTAGTCGACGACCTCCCGTTGCTGATTCCAGGGATGTAACTCCAATTGATTCACAGCAGGCGGCCATACCTTGGCGAAGCTCTTCAGATCTTCGAGGTGTCCAATGCCTACATTCCTGGGTCAGCCGTATGCCACGTTATGCTCGGAGAGAAACATTTGCTCACCAAAGTTCGATACGCCAATGCTTTTGAACTTTCCTTCTCCGTGCAGCTTCTCCATAGCCTGCCACATCTTTCTTCTTGGCTCCGCGCCCACGTTGGCGTTGTGTATGAGCATGAGGTCGAGGTACCCATTGTCTCCATCCATCTTTTTCACGCTACCCAAACACTTCTCATACGTCGACTGCACGTCCGCATCAGGGGTGTAGATCTTTGAGGTTATGAACACATCTTTCCGCGAGAGACCCGACTGCCGCACCGCTTCGCCAACTTCTGGTTCATTGCCGTACAGCTGCGCGCCGTCGATATGTCTGTAGCCGACCTTGAGCGCTTCAAGGCAAGACTTGGTTGTGAGATTGCTTGGGCTGTCCCATACGCCGAATCCAAGGACCGGTAGTTTGGCGCCGGTTGGCAGCTTAAGCGTCGATTCGATCGTCAATTTCGACATGGTGGTAGCGACCGGAAAGGTTGTGGAACACTTCAGATGTTATTTGGGTCGCCAATGGTGGTGGATGTTGGTCTCGGTAACGTCAAGTGCTCATAGTCTTGGTGAGGGGCACAACTTTTGAGCTCCCAATCATGATGCAATCTTGCAGGTGGAGCTAGCCAACTCTAATTGGTACCTGAACGGATAATTTTTTCGATAGATCCGAAAGTGTCAGCCTTGCCATCAAAATGGTACTCGAAGCCATCCGATACAGGCCAGGCGGCTTGCAAATCCTGAACCAGCTGAAGCTGCCTCACCAGGAGGAGTATGACGAGATCCGATCCGCAGAAGATGGATGGCATGCCATCAAGGACATGCGCACTCGCGGTGCACCCGCCATCGCTATAGTCGCCGCTTTGTCGCTTGCCGTGGAGCTCCTGAACACCAAGACTTCCGACAACGCTGAAGAAGTCAGCGCGTTCATCGTGGAGAAGCTCGACTACCTTGTAACAAGCCGGCCTACGGCCGTCAATCTTGCAGATGCTGCCAGGAAGCTGAAAAAGATTGTCGACTCGGTCGCGAAGGCTGATGGCAGTGACGGCGCTGCGGTCACGAAGGCGTACTGCAAGGCTGCGGCGGACATGCTGATCAGCGATGTCGCCGACAACCAAGGCATCGGCAAGTATGGCGCTGAGTGGATCGTGAAGCAAGCAGGAGGCGGCCAAGTAAGCGTACTGACGCACTGCAACACTGGGTAAGCTAGCCAGCTTGTGAGGAGACAGAATCGATCTTACTGACCATTGCAGCTCTCTGGCTACCGCCGGGTACGGCACAGCTCTTGGCGTCATCCGCTCCCTGCACGCCAATGGCTCGCTGAAGCGTGCCTTCTGCACAGAGACTCGGCCATACAACCAAGGCTCTCGGCTGACGGCGTTTGAGCTCGTGCATGACGACATCCCGGCAACGCTCGTTACGGACTCTATGGCTTCCGCGCTCCTGCGTTTGAAAGGTCCGTCCGAGCACATCGCGGCAATCGTCGTTGGCGCAGACCGCGTGGCTGCAAACGGCGACACAGCCAACAAGATCGGCACGTACCAGCTTGCAATCACCGCCAAGCATCATGGTGTCAAGTTTCTCGTGGCGGCTCCGAGGACGACCATCGACTTGCAGACAAGTTCGGGTGCTGATATTACCATCGAACAGCGGCCTGGCAAGGAGATGACTTTCATCAAAGGGCCAAGATTTGATGGTGTTGATCTAGACCTGAGCCAGGCGGAGACTGTTAGCATCGCCGCAAAGGGTATTGATGTGTGGAACCCGGCGTTCGATGTCACGCCTGCGGAGCTGATAGATGGTATCATTACTGAGATTGGCGTGGTTGAGAAAGGGGCGGACGGCAAGTTCGACCTGACTATGGCAATGGAGGCGCATCATGAGAGCGTGAAGCCCACTACCGTTGGAGGTCTGTAGATTGCCTAGCTGAACCATGCATCACCTCGAAGAGGTATGGGCTCGATTTCATCTCCAATGCACCTATTCCACTGTCGTCTTGACTCACATATTGACCCTCGCGTGAACCAAATCCATCTTGTCCCCGTCGATGGCGAAAGCTGCGTCGACTTCTCTCTCCTCCACATTCTTCTCACTGGAGACTGCCTCCCAGCTGCATCAATCTCTCAAAAACCGCAAAAGAAAGATCAACTTCATTGGCCGATCTCGGAAACTCTCATGCCGCTTTATTCAACGAGCTTCTCCTATGCGGGGAACAGTAGAGCATCTCCACTGTCTCTTCCACCCTCAGTTGAACGAGAAAGCCGGAAGCTAAGCATGATGGTTTACACAACCCAAGTAGTCTGGGGCGCAACAGTCTCACATTCCCGGCTGCTTTGTTTCACGCATTTGGGCTGCTCTGAAAGGGCGGAGACTTGCTCGATTGAACGGCTAGGTTCGCAAATCTGTTTATCAATGTCGATGGGAGTTGTGCCGAAGATTGTCCGATGCTGCCTTTGCCGTAATCGATGGCGGACTTTGCGGTGGCGGGGCATTCGCTAGCCTTGAAACTTCGAGGGACTTGGATGTGAGATCTTGGCCTTGTGGGATCACAAGTCCCATTGGGGACTTGAAGCGGCGGACCAAACTGCGGCGTAGTAAGTTCTTAGGCATCGGAGGCCTCTCATGCGCCGAAGCAACCCTTCCGGCAAGATCGCGGCGCAAAGTGCGTGTTTACGAGCGAGCACCATATCCGCTCTTCACTCAATGCAGCCCATGCCACCAGTGCTTATCATTCAGAGGGAGACTCCAGACAGGCCATCACGTGGACCATAGCTCATGACTGTCCGTTCGACTGCTGATCCTTCTGCCCAGCTCCTTCGCTGTCTGTGCTTGGACGTTGCGCTCGCACCCTATCCACTTCTTGCTGGTCTTTCTCGGCCTGTGCTAACAAAGCTTCGATCTTAGCCTCCATCGTGTTCAGTTGGTTTTCCAATGCGGTCGCAGTTCGTTCGCCTCTTGCAAGCTCTTGGAATGCCTGGATGCCATCGGTTAGCGACGTTACTTCCTAGACGTAGGTGACGTTACGCACCTTCGCAAGATCCGCCTCCTCGGCGCCATTTGACGAAGCTACGGGCTTTTCTGGTGCCATGTTGGTATGTGCACAGACTTATGCAAGGGGTGCAAGGAGTAAGTGATGTGAAGTTTGGTCGCGTGTCTGAGGTGAGCCAACCTTGTCTTGGCGAACGGGACGGGATTGAAACAACATCCGCGGACGACCATCGACAGGGGTCGGGCGATGTATTCGGACTTTGATATGATAAGCAGGAACAGATAGAGTTGTATCTTCGAGTTGTCGCACTTCAAGACTCCTTGCTCCAGTTTCGAAAGCCCTTTGCGACCACTGTGAGCTTTGTCTGCGACTTCCACGTCCGTATCAGTCAACATGGAGCGTTTCACGACAGCAACGCCGGACAGGGCAGTCGCAACAGCTTTCTCCGTACAGCAGGTATTCCGAAGCAAGCGAGGGAGCTCCAAGAACGATGGTGATCGCACACCGGCACCGTCAACAGCACGACTGACCGAATCGCTGAGCGACTCACCGTACGATCTTCACGAGTATCTCGACCAGGCCGAGCCAAAGCGTGGGACGGTACTCTATCTCGCATATGGATCCAATCTGTCGAACGAGACATTCAGAGGGAATCGAGGCATCAAGCCAATCTCACAAGTCAACGTCCAGGTACCGTCGCTGAAGTTGACGTTTGATCTTCCTGGTATACCCTACCTTGAGCCATGCTTCGCCAACAGCGGTACTCGCGACCCACAGAACGATCCTCCAAGGCATGGCGACGGCAACAGTGAGCACAATGAGAAGACTCCGCTTCTTGGATCAGAGCGGAAGGAGAAAGACGAGTATCGCAAGGATCGATGGCACAAAGGTCTGATAGGTGTCGTGTATGAGGTCACACCGACCGACTATGCGCATATCATAGCTACAGAAGGCGGAGGGTCATCGTATCATGATGTCCTTGTGGAATGCCATACCTTCGCGTCACCAGACCCCAAGGCTCCAGTACCGCAGAACCCTACACTACCCCCTTTCAAGGCGCATACTCTCTTCGCACCCGCAACGCCTCCCGGCCATGACCCTCCTAAAGAGGGTGGGCGATTCCAGCGACCGGACACTAGCTACGCGCAGCCTTCCGCGCGGTACAAGAAGCTTATCACCGACGGCGCTGCTGAGCTTGGGCTGCCGTACGAGTACCAAGACTACTTGCACTCGCTGCACCCGTACACGGCTACGAACAGCAAGCAGCGCGTAGGAGGCTATGTCTTCTTGACTTTATGGCTACCTATCATTGCCTTTATCTTCCTGACGGGTCGCATGTTCCAAGACGACCAGGGCAGGCTCCCGCAGTGGATGGTGGAGTTCAGTGGAGCGGTCTTCAAAGGAGTATGGGGCAGCTATGATAGCTTCTTCAAACCAATGTTCGGCGATGGAGAGCGGACTATCTCGGACGGTGGTGATGATGTGGTCGAGAGTGATGAAGATTCGCGGAAAGCGGCTAAGCGTATCACGAGTTGCATGTCTCGAATGCTGCAAGAAGTTGATCTGGAAAAGGCGCAATTGCAAGGGAGTGTAAAGTGACTGTACTCGCGCTTTTGACTCATCACACATCAATCTAAGAAGCAGCAGTGTAGGAAGTCGAAGCCGGCTGAAAGTCACGTTACTACGCGTACCGACGCGCGACTTCAGGCTTCGACGTCACTTCACTGACCTACTGTACCTCGACTTGTCACCCTTTCCCTCACTCGCAAAACAATGATCATGCGCCAGCATGGCGCCCTCGAGGACTAGTTATCAGACGGTAGATGCAATTAATGTCAGTCAGAACGCACAAACCCCTTCCAACTCTTCACCTGTCGGGAAAGCGCAATCGCAAGGCGTCGACCACGAGAAGGAGTGCATCGAAGACTCTCTACCGAAAAGCGGCGGCGCAGTTCAGCCAGCGCAACAACTACCACCTGACGACGAGGAGGACGAGCTCTACGATGTGAGCCCGAAAGCGAAGGCCGCATACGAAGCCTCGAAGTCGTCCGCCAAGAGGACCGCAGAAACGGCAGACGAGGTACCACAGGGTGGCGCCGTGGGTGGCAAGAAGCTTAATACGTTGGACGTCCAAGCCACGAAATCCAAGCCAGCGAAGGGCAATGCCATCGACGACCTACTGGCAAATGGTGCAACCGCGCGAGCGTCTCAGCTGGAGAGGCAGCGCTCCAAGATGAAGGTGCACCGCGATGGTGAGCAGAGTATGTACCCTAGCTCGTGCCGTCTGCACTGTGCTGACGTTCATTCCAGTCACAGGCGAGCCGCAAGCCAATGGCGACCCTGTTGCGCAGCCTAGCCGCATCCACAGCAAGACACAGCAACGGCAGGCATCAGTCGCTCAAAACACTTCGACACAACCTCCAAAAGGTGCTCCTCCTCGAGCGCCACAGCCATCAGGAAAAATGAATGCTACGCCCGCACCGAACTCGGTGCTAGCTGCGCTCCATGCGAAGAAGCAAGGCTTTGCGCCATCACAGCAGCCCCCGAAGGCCACTACATCTGCAACGGGAGCGGTCGAGAAGTCTCCGCCTGCACCTTCACCGAGACCGCCTCTTAATGAGCGAAGCAAGAACGTGCAGACGCCTGCCCAGAAGGGCACAAAGACGGGCGCGACGGAGCAGCGACCAACGACTGGCAAGCTGCAATCGCGCAAGATGGGCATGTTCGCACAAACACCTGTTGCTCGTCCGATCAATGGTGCAACCGCTACGCGGAAGACCAAGGCTGCCGCGACAGTTGATGACGAAGAAGAGGATGATGCGACAGTGGACAAAGTTACTAAGAAGGGCAAGGACAAGGGCAAGAGCGCAGTCAAAGACACGCCTTACATCGTCAAGCAACCGTCGAAAGCACTGCCCCAAGGTGCGAAGCACGCGACCATGCGAACTGCAACTTACGATTTTCCTGACTCGCCTCCACTAGCGAAGCCATCCAAACAAGACGGTCAGGTTGCAAGCAAAATAGCGGCGGCCAAGAAGCCTGCAACACTCTCGAAGGTCAAGGTGGCCAAGACGCAGGACAATATCGCTACAAAGACGCCAAAGGCAGCTCCGAAGAGGGCGAGGAAGGTCATCGAGAGCAGTGACGCGCCATCGGAGCCTACAGGAGTCCGCAAGCAGCCTCCAAGACATGCCAAAGGCCACGCCAAAGAACCCGGTCCAGTGCCAGAGCCGGCTGATGATGATGGCGACGACGACGACCCAACTTCAGCACCGCCCGAGTCACCACCAAAGGTCACCATAGAAGCGCCAAGACGCGAGGGCCGAGGCAGGAAAGAGACTATCGAATCTTTTGAAGAAGCCGTGGTGGACTACAATGGAGAGGACGAACCTGCTTTGAGTGAACAGAAAGATGAAAAGGCCGCCTCGCCTGAGCCACAGCCGGCGGTTCCCAAGCGCAAAGCTGCTGCACCCGCTGAGAAGCACACCAAATTTACACCGGCGGCTCAGACCAAATCCCGTTCAGCAAGGCAAGGTGTTTCGCAGGATCAGGCGATCGTGCTGTCTGATCGAGAGGAGTCCTCAAGCCCGGAGCGCTCAACGCCGGTCGTGGCAAGCCCAGCACCTGCTGCCACCTCCAAGATGGTGCATGTGAAGAAAGAGGGCAGCAGAGCTCCGCGGACTCCGGCAGTATTACCATCAAGCCCACCTGCAGCAAGACGGGGCCTGACCGAAGCACGAGTAGCAGGGCTTGTCGATGCTGAAGCATCCCGTCGGTCCACCATCATTGGCTTTGATCGCTCGGGACCACGCAACCAGGGCGCGATGTCTGCGAAGAAGTCGGCACCTGGCTCGGCCTGGACTAACCGCACATCGCTGCCTGCATGGAAGGTTCCGCTGGCTTCTGAAGCCGGCAGTGCTCGTTCAAAGCTCCACGCTAGGCGTGGCAATGGGCCGTCATCTGTAGCGACCAGCATGAAGTCAACACGCACGAACCGTACTGCACCGCCGAGCAACGTCGCCGAGGACGTTTCCGATGCTCTTGCTGGTTTCACCAAGTTTGCGAAAAGTCAGCCTACCCCTTTTAAGGAGTCAAACAGGCAGAGCAAGTCACGTCTACGAGATGTAGAACCGCCACAGCCAGAGCGGGATCGCGACGACGAGTTTACTTTGATTGACGACGCTCCGGGTGAGAGCTACATCGAGAACAAGGCACTGCCAACTGCAAAGGCCCCGCAACTGCAAAGCGGGATGCGTACTGCTTCGCAGGTCGAAATGCCGCCACCGCCACCTGCGCCAAAAGTAGCCAAGATGGACCGTCCACATCGTGCTCCCACCGTGCCTTCGATGCTGTCTCTGAAAGGTGACGAACCGAATCAGTCCGAGAAGTCCAGGCGTGGTGCTACAACAACGACCAAGCGTCATGCCGATGATCATGCTAGCGAACAGCCACACATCAAGAGGCACAAGGTCGTCGACTCGACTTCTGCTGGACCAAGCCGACAGGCGATGAACACGACAAGTACGACACAGCCAGCGGCAGCTCCGCGCAACAAGAACTTGCGCTCAGAGGCGCCATCGCTCTCTCAGCCGAAGCCAGTGAAGCGTGTATCGCGAAAAGTGAGTCGCCATGCGTCTCAGGGCAACGTCGATATACACGGAAGTCCGATCCCGAAGGACTTTGTTGTGCCTAACAATGCGACTGCGCTCGAGACTTTCTCGCAGCAAGCCCAATTGTCTTCGGACCATGCACCGGCAGCCGATCTAGCCGTCATGAAACGACCGAAAGCCGACACCATGACTAGTGGCCATTCCTTCTTCGAGGAGATGCTTGCTATGCCGTCCCATCAGCCTGAAATGCTTTCGAGCAACGAAAAGCGGAAGCCTGCTTCGCCGAGCGAGGAGTCGCAAGCCATCACTGGTATAGTGCTCGGCAAAGTCGACTTGAAGAAACTAGTCATCCGTGATGAGACAGCTGCTCCTCCCACCGACCCGTTCACAAGCTCGGAGGATGCACGTAAGGAGCCTTCGAAGGAGAACGTGTTCTCGAACCTGATCGCAGGCTTCCAACAACAAACAGCTCAGCATGGCACAAAGCGTCATCGTCCAGTGGCCGAAGACGAAGATCCGGAGAAGACGTTGGTTGAGCATGAGCCGGAGCCACAGCGTAGACCGAAGCCAAAGAAAGTGAAGCTGCAGGCACGTGTCTCGAGTGACGACTCTGGCGCAGCGTCAGAGTCCTCTGAGGATGACGATGATGATCTTGACATGCCTGCGATCGGTGACTGGCGTACTGCGCTTCGGCCGCATCAGCTGAACCTGTTCGACGAGCTCGTGAACGCCTCGCACAAGCTCGTCCGCCACCTGGTCAGCCTTGAGGAAGCCATGCGCGAGCAGGTACAGGACTATCGGCGCCGCGGTCTGAAGCTCATCGAGCAGGTCGAGCTCGAGCAAGCGCGTGAGTATCAGATGTCTCTGCTGAAGCTTCAGCAGAGAAGGAAACAACTGCGTAAGGGCCTCAATGATATGAATGAGAAGGTGAAGGCTACTGTGAGTGGTGTGCAGCAGGCCAGGGGGGAGAGGGCCGGGCGGAAGAATGACCGTAACGAGGAGGAGCGCAGGATGAAGGTAATGATGGAGCAGTACGCTTAGTGTTTGCCGGATCTTACAACCCTGATCATCTTGGAAGAGACATATGCTATGTCGTTACTAGCTAATTCAACGCTACATACTATGCTGGGTATTGCTATCTACGCAGTGACCAGCCACCTGGTGTTGTGTTCATCGTCGTGATGTCGAAAGGACTGCTAGCCCCTGTCTTCGCCGTTGCTGTAGTAACCCTGACCAAGCCTCGAAGTCTGTTGGAGTTCAGCAAGGAAAGCGTTGAGGATGGACATTGGGCGGCCGCCATTCCGACTCAGGATTGCTTGGCAATGTAAGTCTTGGGCTATATCCCCTGCTCTCTCCACTGCAGCCGAGAGGATGAAGAACCGAGCACCACTGAGCGCGTCGCGAATGTCAAGATCAGCCACCGCTTGTGCCACCTCCCACAAGCGCTCTTGGCCTAGATCTCTGGTTGTCCTGATGTAACACATCGCGGCGTCCTGGTAAAACCCGGGAGCACCCCATTGGTAAGCAATGCGCATACACTCTTTCAGAGCCCAGAGGTTCAAGTAAGGCGGTCGGTATCCCAACGGATTCCCTTCCACATGCAGAAGGAAGGTTTCGAAAGCGGGTATAGAGCAGTCATCAACCATCAACTGCCCAACGCCGCCCTGAGAGTAGTCAGCCACTGCTGGGATATGATTCGTCAAGGGGGCCAATGTGCTCACCGGCGCCATAGCATTCAATATGGCCCCACGCATCTTTGGGAAGGCGTTGATCAGGAAGGAGCTGTTGACGTAGAAAGTACGCTCCTCGCCAAGTTGATTCCTGACAACAATGACCAGATCCGTGTTGGTCCCTGGGATGCTGCGACTTGTTAGCATACGTACCTGCGATGAGCGCCATCTCACACCTACCTGTAAGGCTGCGTCCCAGGGAACGCATTGGATAGCAAGCCACCCTGCTGGGTAGAGCCTACAGGGGCATAAGTACCACCGTCCATTCTGTTCGCGTTTACCGCTTGTTGCGGCATAGGCTCTGCCATACGCTCCAGAGTTTGGCTACCGTGTGAAACTGCGGGCATACCACCCGCGTATCCAGAACCTTGGTTGCCGAGCTGAGCCATGCCTGCAGGGTAAGCGCTGTACTGCTGCGACCCCATCTGCGGCATGGCCATCGTGCCTGTGTTTTGAGTGCCATATGGAGCCCCTGGTATGCCCGGCGTCGGCCCAGGTCCATTGTACCCAGAGCGAGGGACTGGACGATAGCCGAATGGTTGCGATGGTGCATATGCCCATGCGGGGCCCGGAGCGTAAGTTGGCGTATATGTAGAAGCACTGTCTGCTGTTAGCAATGGCCCGTTTCGACCGCACGGTCTGCTCAAGCTTACCCGTTATCGGCGCCCGAGAGGTCAGGAGTCTCGGCCGGGTTCGGCACCTGTTGCTGTACGTTGGGCCCCTCTGCTCCAAGAGACTCTGCCCTGATTGACTCAATCGCCAGCTCGATGCCAGCATTGAAGCCATCTTTCCAATCTCCGCTTGCAGTCCCAAGCTTGTAACATGGGGCCCGTCCTTGGTCTGCACTGGGCTTTGATGGTCCTGCCGGTTGAGGCGCTGGTGAGGGTGCCCGCGTTCTCGTCTCCGCCTTGAAGCCTTCCAATTCGGCCGCGTCTTCCGGGCTGAGCTTTTGCGCGCGCAGCCCTGCAGCAAAGCCTTCATCGAAATTCCGCTTTACAGAAGGATGTACATTTGAGGAGAAGGTTGGCGCGTAGCGTGGTGGAGCATAGTAGGTCGAACGCTGCAATGGAGGACAGTGTGTCTGATGATCATTGCTCTCGCCCATTAGATCGCCATTGGTGGCGATTTTCGTGTTAGTCGTCCTTAAGGCCTCTTGCGGCAGACTGATGAGCTGTTTTGTTGCACTATCCGGCGGCGATGATACGGCAGGGTGCTTGATCCACTGCGAGGGTATGCGTCGCATTGGCTCCTTCGGCATGTGAGCGACGGTGCTGTCGGTCGGTGGTGTACGAACCTGACGATGTTCAGACTCGCGAGTGGCATATTCTCCAACACGGTCGGTAGGGCCCATCAATGCATCGAAAAGCTGCTCCATGGGCGATTTGCTCTTCGGGAGTGTCGTGGTCGTGGTCTCCGGCATATGGACCGTAGGCACCATGACAGAATCTTTCAATGGGGCTGCCGATGATGAAGGATGCCGAGCACAAGTGCAAGGCTTCTCTTCCTTCTCGGACGCGGCCTTAGCCTCGATCAAGCTGTCCAGCTTCGCAAGCTTTGCTGAAAGCTCTTCGCGAGGATCCATATCAGCGTAAGGCATGTCACCATGGGACTGTTGATGGTCTTGGTCGTTGTTCGATGCCTCTGTGAGCGCTGAACCGCTGCGGGTACGGTACATGTTGTGTTGATGATTTGCTTGAGTGTTAACGTAGTCTGATGGTTTGTCCTGACTTGTTGAGAGGTGTGATAAGTTATGATGGTTTTGCTTGGGTTGCGAGATAGTTTTTGATGGTAGGTAGGTAGTTTGATGGTAGGTAGGTAGAGAGGAAGGAGAAGAGAAAGCAGTAGCAAAGTGCGAAATACTTATGCTCCCCAAAGGAGCGCATGATGTCGATGAAGTCCGTATACTGGTGAAGAGCTGCCCATATCAGTAACCACGGCCATGGTCGAATTCCATAGACGTTCCTCCCAAGAGGCAAGCGCACAATGCCGATAGAGTTGTAGTCACTGTCAGTATACTGGTGAAGAGCTGAACAGATCAGGGACCACCGCAATGCTCGAGCCCCGTAGAAGTACTTCCGCACAAGCAAGCATCGTTCCACACCAACGTTTGACAGTGACCGCACCGCACAAACCTTGAACACAATCTGTACACATCTCTTACTGATTACAAACATCCCCCATCCTTGCCCTCTCCCCAATTTCGCACCCTTGCCCAGCTCACGAGCCTCCACCACTCACCTCTTCCCCGTCCTCACTCCTACCCCACTACCTTTCCGAATGACAGCCTACAACACCCTCCCAGCAACACTAGCCGTACTCCGATCCTTCGTCTCCGTCTTCTTCAACCCCTTCCCCAACTGAATCTGCTGCAACAGCCCACTCATCCCACCCCCACCAACCTCCGGCGCCGGCCTTGCAGTCTCCCCATCCGCACCTGGGAAACCACCAGGCATAGCCGGAGGCGGAGGCGGGCCTGGCGGAGGCGGTGGCGCAGAAGGAGCACCTGTCGGTGGCATAGGCGGAGGAGGCGGCGCAGCACCTGAAGGCGGCATAGGCGGTGGTGGCGGCGGAGCACTTGGCCCAGCTGAACCCGGCCCAGGACTTCCCGGCCCAGATCCAGCAGCAGAAAGAGGTCGTGGCGGCGCCATCGTCCCAAAAAGAATACTCGCAAGCTGCTTCGCGCTACCTCCCTGCGGGCCATCTTCCTCATCCTCATCATCCGTACTCTCCACCACACTCCAATCATCATCGTCCTTCGGTGCCCCTCTCGTCCTCGCAGGCGCAGGCGCCGGATCAGGCAGAGCCTGCTGCTGCCTATTAACCTCCTGGTTGCTAAGGCGGTGGAAAGGATTCGTGTCGTTCTTTTTGCTCGCCTCTGGGCTTGTCACGCTGGGCTGGCCCATGGAGCGGAAGAAAGGGTTCTTGCTTTCGCTCGGTGGACTCGTCACCTCAGCCGAAGGAGGAGGGAGAGGTGGTGCGGTCGCAGGCTCAGAGATTGGTGGAGGGCTTGTCGCTGGAGCTTCTTCTGGCATTGGTGGTGCTGGAGGAGGAGGAGCTTCGGTAGGGGGAGGAGAGAGTTCGGTACTTTGTGTAGGCGTGTCTTCTTGGTTCCAGTCTTCATCGCTGCTGTCGTCATCATCATCTTCTGCTTCGAGTTGAGCACGCAATTGTCGCTCCCGCTCTTTAGCAGCTTCAATCTCAGCGCGCTGAGCAGCAAGGCGCTTCTCCTTCTCCCCTGCCTCTCTCTTCGACTTATCTTCCGCTTCCCTCCTCCGCTTCTTCTCTTCAGATTTCTTGAGCTTACCGGCTTTCACCTGCTCTTCGAGAGCACGCAAGTTAGCTTCAGCTTCTTCGCGCTGTTTGGTAAGCTCTCTTTCTTGTCTGGCTTCCTCATCCCTATGGAACATGTCAGTCACACCCTCACACTGCAGCTTGAGATATACATACTCCAAGTCCTTGGTCTCCTCCGCAAGCGCACTCTGCTGCTCCTTCAGCGCCTGCGGCGCACCATCCCTACTCTGCTCACTCTGCGAGCTTTGAATGGACTCCGATCTCCCCTTCCTCGGAGCCGGAGGCGGCGGCTTCGCCTTACCCGTCCCAGCTGGGCTTGGAGGCTCAATGCCCTCACCCTTGAGTCGAGCTTGGCGCTCAGTCTCGCGTCTCGCATCTTCCTCTTCTGCTTGCCTGAGCCTGTCGTCGCGCTCCTTCTTCTCCCTCTCTGCGCGCTGAGCTGCACTCTCACCACCACTAGCTGCACGTGAGGGAGCTTTGAGACCCAAAGCAGCAAGCCTCTCCGCCATCCGCTGCTCAGCTTGCTGTTTGATAAACGCCGCCCTCTCCTCCGCAGTCTTGTAACTAGAGTAATTACTACTTCCTCCAGTCGTCTGCGGCGTACGCGCGGACGCTGGGCTTTCTGTGCGTCCCGAAGACACAGGCGTGGACGTGCGAGAGGAGTCCTCGTCTCTCGTCGCTGCCGCGGGCGGAGCACGAGACTTGTCCTCCGTCCGTACCCGGGCAGCTCGCGAGCTACGCTGAAGATCAAAGATGAAATCCTTAACCTCATCCTCAACCCCAAGACCATCTTCCCACCGCCTCCTCTCATGCTCATCACTAGCACTCTCCCCGCCCTCTTTCAGCCCACTCTCCAAACTCCTCGAGTATTCAGTGACACTCTCCTCAACATCTTTAACCATCGACTCATTGTCCTCCCGCTCTCTATTGACGCGTTTCTGCTCTTCTTCAAGCCGTTTAGCAGCGGCTGTGCCGTCATCACCAGTATCAACCTTCTTCCCAGCCAAAGCCGCAGAGCGCTGCTGCATCATAGCCTTAGCCCTCGCTTTCAGACGATCAGACTCTGTAACCTGTCCTCCAGGCCCGGTGCCGACGATAGGTTGGGAGGAGCCAGGGTTCGCCTTCGAATCCTTCAATCTAAACAACTCGAGCTGAGCGTCCGCGATAGCGCGCTCACACTTCCTAACATGACTAGCCAGTTCCGGTAGCCTATCTTGCAATCCCCTGAGCTGTCTCTGCAAAGTCCGGCGCTCAGCATCAGAGTCCCCAGTCTTGTACACACTGTTCGGATGGCCGTCTATGTCCTCTTGAATACGACGGATACGGCGAAAAAGCTCTTCACTCTCCTTCCTATCTCTACGATCAAGAGCATCTTCCTCATCTGCCTGGCCTTCGTCTTCGAAATCCATGGCGTCTAGCAAGACCTGCTTCTCCCGGATCTGTTTCTTGAGCTGGTCTATGGACATATCGTCTGCTGACTGCGTGCTGGAAGCCGGTGAGGGTGAGCGGTTGTTGGCGTCTCTGCCTAGCCTTCGGCGGGCGGAGGATTTGTAGCCGACATCGTCATCGTTATTCTTGAAAACCGTGGCGTCTTTTCTACCGCCGGCAGCACCGTTAGGTGAGCCGCCGCGGAAGGAGTGCGATTTCAGGTAGCTGACACCAGTCTTCTGCGGTTGCAAGAAAGCGCCCGTGCTCTTCCTCTCCTGCGCATCTTCCGACAGCAAACCCTTCATCCTATCAATGCTGCTGTTGAGGTTGCGGGTACTCGGCGGTATAAGCTCCGCAGGCAACTGATTAGGCACCGGGTACCCATTCAGTCGTCTGTAGATCAAGTGCATCGCTACTGCGAACTCATCCAGGTTCAATCTTCCCTTATTGTGTGGGTCAGAGAGTGTCCACACCCTCTCCAACTCCCCCTTCTCCAACCCACTCTGCCCGAAAATCTCAATAGCTTGATTGCCTGTGATATACCCCTTCCCAAAGCCGTCCCAAGCTTTGAACATGTCATCGTAAATCTTCTTCTCGTCTTTCGTCACGGCCCAGGGCACGGTGGCATTACCACGCAGTCCTTGGGCGGAGAAAGCTCCAGCTTCGCGACCGGGTTGAGGCATCATCTGCTGCTGTAATGCCTGCAGATTCGGTAGGCCGGAAGCTGGAGCGTTGACTAGACCCCATTGACCTGGTCGTCCAGTGGGTTGGGTGTTCAAGGGCTGCGCCATCGGGTAGCCCGTTTGCTGCGGAGAGAGTCCCTGGGCGTGGTTGAATCCGGTGGGCATAGGTGGCATAGGCGGTCTTGGACCAGTGTAACCCGTAGCCTGCGGCATTCCGCCCTGAAAGCCTGTCTGTTGCGGCTGTAGACCCGTAGGCTGAGGTTGCTGCTGCTGAGCGAACCCAGTCGCTTGTGGGACTTGAAACCCAGTTGGCTGCGCTGTCAAAGCACCCAGCAACTGCTGATTGTTCGGGTTTTGCGGCTGCGGCTGCTGGATCTTAGGCGGCTCGTTGAAGTTCGGCGCATTGCTACTCTGTTGCTGCTGCCCACCACCGCCGCTGGAATCCGCAACAGAGAAGGATATAATGTCCACCATACTGCTCACCTCATTCTTCACCCTCTCCGGCAAGGAAGCTGGCAAATCCTTCCCAGTCAACTTCAAATTGCACAAATACATGGCCAGCGCGAATTCCGGGAACAAAAGCTGTCCGCTCTTCGTCGTGTCCGATAATGTCCATATCTGCGCCAAGCTATTCCCATCCAATTTACTCCTCAACAGCAAATCTTTCGCTTTATCGCCGCTCAACGCTTGTTCTCCCGTAGTCGCGCTCTTGAACAGCTGCTCGAACTTGGCTTGGTCTTGAGCGGTGATGAAGGAGAGGCGGATGTTGGGGATGCTGCGTTTACCGGACTGAGGCGCTGAGGCTGCGGGTTGGGCGGGAGAGGAGGCTCCGCGGAAGGAGTTGGCCATGTCGCTGCTGGTCATGCCTGTAGGCTGAGCACGCTGGGGCTGGGCGGGCGGTGGTGGGATGCCATTCTGCTGTTGCTGAGGTAGCGGCCCGCTGGTCTGAAAGCCCGTTTGCTGCGGTTGGAGCTGAGGTTGCGATTGGAAGCCGGTGGGTTGCGGTTGTTGGTAGCCTGTTGGCTGAGGTTGCTGGAAGCCTGTAGGTTGCGGTTGTTGGAACCCCGTAGGTTGAGGTTGTTCGAAGCCTCCATATTGCGGCTGTTGCTGCTGCTGCTGGAACTGGTTCTGCTGTTGTTGCGGTTGCTGTGGTGGGTATCCAGTCGCTTGAGGCTGTAGCCCTCCAGCAGGATAGCCAGTATACTGTTGCTGCAATGGTGCCTGCCCGAAGCCGGTCTGCTGCGCGCCGAAAGGTGACGGCTGGCCTGTGAACGTCGATTGCTGCTGCGGTTGGCCGTATGGTTGCTGGCGAGCGCTATTGGCGCCGCCGAGGTAGGAGTTCGAGCCGGAGAACATGGTCGCATCTAATCCGGCATGTCAAGTAGATACAGAGGAAATGTAGAAGCGATCTCGATTCTCGAGTCTGGGTGAGATGCCTCCCCGGAGCTGGCCACGAGGCGATTGCCAAGGCTGGAGAAGCGGCTTGCGTCACTTCCGCCAACATTCACTTCACCTCACCCCTAGTACTGCAGTAGTAGATTTACGTCGAGGAAGAGATGAGCATGGGCAAGGTCATGGCAAGATCGTATTTAAATGCTACATACTCAGTCTCGCTCGTCGAGCGAGCCCTCCCTCCCCGCCTCGCTCCTGGTTGAAGCCTGAGCCGAGTCGACCGCCAGCGATATGGCCGAGGAGACATTCGAAAGGCGTCTACACCCTAGACGCCGAGGGCTGTTCACACAAGACGTTGCCGTTTCGTCCTCGTGATTGCAAGTCGTTCTTGACCTACTAAAGCCCCATACAGCTGCACGATTGTCGCCAACTTACTTGGCGAACTTGTTGGCATACGTGTGGATATCTCCAAGACTCCCCGTGGCCGCAAGGCACCTAGATGCCGATACATGAGCTCCAGTTCAGTATGAGGTGGGGGAGAAGAGCGGCAAGCTTCCGTGTCACCAAGCCTCGCGCCATGGTTGCGTCGCACGAACCTACCTAGTCCTTCGGGTGTTCTCTATACCACTTTCTCGCCGACCATGTTACGACGTAAGATGCCGTTCAGCACAACCGCACGGTGGAGATACATAGCAAGCGAGCAGCAGTGCTAGCAAAAGAGTACAAGACGAGCAACGCTGAAAGCAGGCTCCACGGATCTGATCTCGAGACATACGTCATCCACCCACCATCACTCTCTATCCAGGAAGGCGCTCTTGCCTCGTCCATCGCTCCTTCCTTCTAGGTTCCTAGGAGAAGCACAGACTCCCCGGGGGTGGGGCCCCCATGCAGGACAGCCGTTAGTCTCCGCCGCTTTGCGCGTCCCTCCCGGCGAGTCGGGAGCTTCCATTTGGCAGCCAATGGTTTTCAAACGCTCAGCAGCGAGGATGCGAGAGGCGTATGGGATGTGTGTTGGGATATTGGTGGTGTTGCGGTTAGGAGGTGTGATTGAGCGGGACAGGGGGTATTTGGGGAGGTTGTGAGAGGGTCAGGAAGTCTGTGGTTGGTATCCAGACCCGATGATTGAGAGGAGGGCCAGTCTTACCTCTCTCACAGCGGCGAGGGCGGGCGACAAGGAACCCTTTGTCTGGACCAGGAGCCAGTGCAATAAAGCTGTATGCGTTGCCTTCGTCTATCTTACATATCGACCGGGCCAAAAGCGGCTGCGCATCCTAGCTTTGACCCCTTTTGCAGCCTCCGCGACCATGAATCTCGCGCTACCAAGCGAATGCACTTTATCATCCACCGCCAGACCGCCTACTACGAATTGCTGCCTTTACTTCCTCCACTTGCTTTTGCAAGCACTCCACATATTCGCGGTCGGTGGTTGTGTTCAACATGCAGTTTTGCGTATGACGAAGGTCGATCGCTCCGTACCAGTGCAGACACAGTAGTATTGGGCCCAAGAACAAAGCTGCTAACAGAGCTGCCATAAGGAACCATAGCAGGGACACGACCATCTCGTCCGCAATATCGCTGGCCCAGGACCTGAAACTCTAAAAAGTGCCAGGATCGCTAGCCCATTCCCAGGCTTCCGCAAACTGTCTCTCCAGCTTCCACAGCCTGATACAGCGCACCTTCGAGCCCGAGTAGAGTGGACGCCATCTGTCCTGTCTTGCCATCTGCTCGCGTTGCGGATGCTCCCTTTGCGTCCTCTCCTCGACCCGCGGCTTCATCAGCGCCTCTAAGGCTGCTACGTTCTCGGCCCATATCTCGCCTTCCTCGGGCGTCAAATAACGCGGCAGCCTATGAGAAACGAGCCCGAAGTGCTGTACGCCCATACCCCACAAATTCGACCATCTCTTTCTCTCGGGCTTACCCTCCCGTTGCTCCATAACGGCTTCCAGCTCTTCGGCGCTTAATATGCGCCTGCGAGCATCTCTGTTTCCCAGTGCGCGCTCGAAGACTTCGTCACTCAGCGCAATGCGCAATCTGCGCAGACTGGGTAGGAGATGGACATCTCGGGTATCCCAGGCCTCGATAGTCGTTTCCTGGACGTACGCCGCAACGATGCCATCATCCTTGCTCCAGCCGATATTGCCAAAAACGGTCCCATACTCCCACCCGGCCCCCATGACAAGACGGCAGTCGAATTCTTGAGCGTGGACCCATGCTTCAGCCGCGGCAAGGAAGAAGCGCTTACTGATCATGAACTCCGCGACTTTTGGGGATGGGAATGGGAGCACCTCATGCTTCGAATTCTTCTCTTTCAGATGCGACTGACGATATTCCCATTGGACTTGCATCCTATGTTTCACGCCCTCTTCGCGAGCGTACGCGAAAGCGAAGATGATGTCCTGGAGTTCTTGCGGTAGACTGAAGAGCCTGCAAGGTGCTGCAGCGGAATGTTCGGAAGTGAGCGCAATCTTGATGCGGTAGGGGCCCAGCTTCAAGGTCGTCGATGCGAGGGCCTTTGTGGATATGGCTGACGACATGATGCGATGAGGGTCGCTCGGTGGTTATTGATGGCGATGGCGTTGAAAGAGTAGTCGAGCGTGTAGGCGGTTGAAAGTTGGTTTTCACTGTCAAGGATGATTTCAGTCGGCTGAGGGCGCTAGAAAGTATTTGAGTGCCGGCCGGCGAAGCACGGGAGGTCCCGTTCACCAAATGCGGAAGGAGCCCGATATTCACGAGATTGTCCGAAACGGTGCAGCTACTGCTCAGGACACTGGTGGTTCTGGATGGGTACATGCTATCTCGTCTGCTTCACGCCACGCTTACCCATAGGCTGGAGCGGTATTACAAGTAATATACACATTATGCCGCTTGGGTGACTACAACGCAAGCAAGAAGTCTCCGATCCCGGCGGTGCAATCCGTCTCCACCACACAGAGCGGCGGCTCGGCCAACCATCCAACATCTCCAGCACCCGTTTACCGTCGCATCCAGGCTGCAAAGCCTGCGATGACTCCGATGAGTACCGCGGCCACGAGCAGGTACAAGCCCACGAGCAGGATCAAGCCAGACACCATGATCCACAGTATATCCCGCGCCAAAGTCCTCCATTGCGTCCTCCATTGCTCGTTTGGCGAGCCCCAACACACGTTCGAGCCTGGATAGAGTGGCTGCAAAACCTGCGTTTGCGCCGTACCCGTCTCACTTACGCCGCTCCCTCTCTGCCGTACTGCGCGCCTACGCATCACCTCTTCGAGCTTTCTGACATTCTCCGGCAAGACTTTCTCTGTGTCTGCCAAAAACAGTTGCAACGCCTCTCTTGCATGAACCTCCCGCAATGCCCGTGTCTTGCCAAGCGCTGGGTGCGAGTCCAGCACCGCCTCACACTGCTCCTCACTCAGAACATCTTCGTAGACAGCTACGTCCTCGCCTAGGCACTCGAATAGCTCTTGTCCCACCTGGAACGTCAGGTAACGAAGATTGCGGAAGTACGGCAGTTGCCTGATGTTCCCATGACTTATCGAGAGCGATCTAGTAAAGGGGTGGACGATGCCGGTCATCGGACCAGCCTTTGCTCTATTCCCGCAGAACATCGCGAAAAGTTCTTGATCGTCAATCGTCTGGTTGCCGGTCCAAGCCTGAGCGGCGGATACGAAGAATGCTTTGAAACGAGGAATTCGTTGACCTTGGGCCCTGGAAACGGCCGGCGAGTATAGTTCTTGCGGTCTTTGTGCCATTTGCCTTGCTCCCTGGATGTCCAGTATCCGCGGTTGATACACTGGGAGCTGGTTGGCATCTTCGGGTAGGCGTAATCGAAGATGGATCCTGGAGTTCTTGTGGCAGGGCAAAGAGCCTGCACGGCGCTGATGTTGTCGTGGTATTTGTGGCGGCCATTTTCGTTTGTGGGCCTTGTGATGAGGTGACGATGGTGTTGTGGAAGTCGGGATGTTGGGTTGTCAGAGGCTCAAAAGAGATGCAAGTGCGGAACAAGCTGGAAGGTTTCACGGGAATCACGTTACCGAAAAGCGCGGAAGAATTTGTCATTCAAATGCGGAAGGTGCGCTAGCAATGGCACATGCCCCACAAAGTGACCTCCACTGGAAGCGGAGCAGGCAGCCACCATTCATATGTGACAAAGACGCAGTACGTGCAATATCAATTTCTACAAGAGCGATATACGCGGGGATGTTGGGCAAATGGTTTAGCAAATGGGACCCTCAGTACCGCAGCGGACAACGTTTGGGGCGGGTGCAAGCGGGAATGATGCATGCCGCAATCACGAATCTGGAAGTCACGATTGACCTGGTCCTGCAGGAGATCCATTATGCTTTCTCCACTGTCGAGACTGAACAGCATGAGGACTTCACACGCCACGGGGCAACCGAGCATTTTGGCGAAGCATTGTGCGAAGGTGAAGCTACACATACAAATTATGACTCTCCCAGTAACCTTGTAGCCACCCATCGACGACTCACAGCTCCAGCCAGCCCAGAATAATGGGCATCACATCCAAGCAGTCCAGCCATGCAACCAGCAATACCATTGCACAAGCGCAGAGAGCCAACATTTCGCTCCGGCTCGTTTGCCACCTGTTCATCTGTCTTGCAAGCGGACCGGACCTAGCCTCTTTCTGCACCGTCTCTACATTCTCGCCCTTCTCAGATGCCGCCATTGTACCCAGTCGGCAACCCGCCACCTGCAAATGCAGCTGTTGCAACGACTTGCTGGCTCCAGTTGTCATCACGTCCGGCTGTGCGGACAGGTCAGACGCAATATCCTCGAATTCTCCCGGCTTCGCCATCATAGTGACAAGGTCCTTCGACGGAGAGCCTTGACTAGCATGAGATAGTATCGGCCATACCCCTAGCTGCCCTACCGGCGGGACCTTATCGAGGGTCAAACTCCGCTCAGACTCATCACCGTGACGCCCTGCCGAGGCCCTTCTGAACTCCGTATAGGCTGGATTAGCAGCCAGGATCTGCTCCCACTCGCGTACTCGGTCGTACTTGCCCCCCAAGACGTGCTTGGGCGTTGCCGACTCTGCAGCGCTCCCATTCACCTGCACGCTAAGCTGCCCTGTCAGCTCGCCACCACCACTTGCCAGGACATCCACAGTATCCGGCAAAGCCCCATGTCTCGCTTGCAATGGCCCTACGCTCCTGAACATGTCTGAGGTAGCATACCAGCCAAGGTCAGAGTCTGCAGCTTGAGCATCAAGCTGCTGGTGCGGATTGCCAACCTCAGCGGGCGCCAAGTCAGATTGTGCAGGCTCATCAGGCTCGGGTTGATCATCCTTCGTATCCTTGCCGTCGACATGCTCATCTGCAGAAGTAGTACTCTCTGGCGACGTAATACCGGGGAGCGCATGCTTAGGTAGATCAGACCCCGGGCTTGTCGTTGCACACTGCTCACTTTCAGCTCCCACGTCGTCTCGTCGCGACTCTATCCGCTTGGATTCTGCATACGCCGTGCTGACTTCCAGAGCCTGCTGCCATTCGTTCTGGATGCGACCTTGGTGCGCCGGAGTGAGCATGGGTGTGCGCCGCTTCTTAGCTACCTTCATGGTCTGCTCCTTGCTTTGAAACGTCTCTCCAAATCTGAAGATACTTTCAGAGCTTTTGAGCCTCCTCTTCGTATCAAGTAGCCAGGTCAGGAGGCTGTGGGGACGAATAACCGCCATTTCACGCAGGCGCTCCACCGTCTCCGGTATGTCATCGTCCGTGAGCCACCCGTCGAGCTTGGCAAGCCACGGTGGCATGGGTATATCGTATGGTCGACCTCTACGGGCTGACTGCGTGGCCGAGTTCGTGGTGATGTAATGGGCGTGATAGCGGACCGCGGAACCATGATAAAGCGATGGAGAGGGATGTTGAGCTTGGTCCGAGAGTTTCTTGGGATCCTCATGCCTTAACCCAGTGACCCTTTCACGAATGTACGATCCCAGTCTATTTACATTATCCACCAACACCTCACGATGTACTGACCGTCGATCCATCGTATGAGTGCTCGCTTAGCTTCACGCGGAGCGAATGCAAGCCTCTCGCCCGTGAAAGGCCGGCGTTGTGTCGAGAAGCCTTTTGAAGTGCTCATCGCCCAGTCTGTCTACGGCGACAACGATATCTCCACCAACGCGGGCTTCTATGAAGTCTTCAATGACGTTGATCTCCAGTGCTTTGAGACTGCGGAGTGCAGGCACCCACCTATCGTTATACAGATCCCAGTACTCAGCTTGCACAGTACGGGCAAACTCCAAGATGATTCCTGCTGGCGTATGACGGTCATCATAAGAGAACGCCACGCCGCCGACGTATTGCTGGTTGCCGGCCCATGCACGAGCTGCTGCTACGAAGTACGCCTTGGAGACCAGGAACTCCTCGACTTTCGGCGGTGGATGGTGAAGCTTTACATGTTGTTTGCGGCTCTTGCGCCACAAGTCGAGCTCGCGGCGCTCCCAGCCGGAGAAAGAGATGAACTTTGCGCCTGGTTGCCTTGGATATGCGAAGTCGAAGATCTTGTCTTGGAGCTCTTGCGGAAGTGCGAATAGCCTCGACATGCGTCCTGGCTGGGGAAAAGTGGCATCCATCAAGTGCGGTCGAGCACGCGGACTGGTCAGCTTCGCCGCAAGCCCAGGATGACCAGCAACAATCTCCCAGGAGGTTGTGATATCCAAGAAGCTTCCAAGATAACTGCAACAGGGTTTGACCTAAAAGAGCGGATGCAAAGTAAAAGGCGGTTGTTCCACGCAACCAGCAGCGCGGAGGTGATCGAGAAGGGCCCCACTTATTCGTCGCGAGAACGACGCCAACATGAGACACTTTTCGACCTATGACGACATGGTTCATTCACATTACGATTTTTGCCATGGCCATTCACCAGACTGGTCGAAGTTGACGTTATGGACCTGAAGGACTTCGTACGTTGTGAGTAACGAACGCATGGCCAACGGATGGACCAGCGCCGACCAGGTATCCCGATCGAGATGGCCGTGCTCTGAGCAAGAGAAGCATGCCTGGCCCTTGCCATACAATCATCAGCATCCTACATGGAGTCCGCCCAGATGCCAAACATGCAATACTCAGCCCCCTTGCTGGAAGGCGATCTCTACCCCGACGATATTTGCCTTCTCCCACCCTGTACCTTCGGCAGATGCCACAAGCACTAGTCACACCTGTGATGGATGTAGTGATGGTGATACAAATGATGGTGATGATGTATATGCGTTGCATTGCCAGTCGCAGTGTGATCGTACGGCACGCTCATCCAATCCTTGTCGCTTTCCCATGCTTGCAATTGCGATGACCCCGTGCCCACGTTGGTGCGACTCTGGGTCTGGGAGTTGTTCAATGATATCGATGTGTCGTGATCTGAGGAATGAATAGAGTCGTTCTGACCAGGCGAGGGTAAGCTGGCACCACCAGACGGTGCTATTCTAGCGCCGTCCCGTAAAGGCGGATCCAGGTTGAAGTGAGCATCGGGAAAGCCGATGTCGACGCCGGATAGGTCGAGACCGGCCAAGAAGTCGTTGGTATTGCCAGAGTCCTGTATCTGGATCGCCGGCGTTGCAGTGGTGTGCCCATCCTGCTGGGTGCGGTCAGAGCCGCACTCGTACGGTAAGTCCGTGTCGAAGTGAGATTTGAGATCGTTGACTACTGTACCCAGTGCTGCGCAGTCGGCTTCCGTAAATAGACTGAGCGCATCGAGGCATGTTTGCGATTGTGCTGATGCTGGAGTAACAGGTGGAACGAAGGGAGCTTGGCTCATCCTATTGACAGTCCTTGAGAAGCTCCGGTGAAGACTTGCATGGCTCCGAGAAGCTGATTCCGATTCGGAGGACCCAGATGGCACAGGTTGCTCGGCAACAGAGATGGCCTGGTCGCTAAAAGTAGCGGGCGTTTGTGACGTCCACGGAATCAGCCATGCTGCATCGGTCCTATCCTCCACACTCGGGGCGCTTACTTCTGTAGACATCGGGCTGCTGCAGACAACCGTGGCGCTATCGTTGGATGTCCTGGACCGGGCTCTTGAGATCGCCCGCCACCTGTTGCGACACGTCAATGGTGGCCGTCCTGGAAGACCGGCCGAGATGGAGGCCCAGCTATTTCCGAGCCTCGCTACCTGCTCCGCTAGATGATCATCTTCGGCAGATGTCCAGCATGCTAGGCGGTTTTTGGCGGAGGGATCCAGAACGTCTGTGTAGCGTTTAGAGCACTGATCGTCTTTCCGACCTGGGATCAAAGCCGCTGGCGACTTGTCAGTGATGCCAGTTCAGTGTGCATTATGCCTCGGATGGCTGACCGACCGATATCTTTCCAAGCTGGACCAAGCTGGGTAAAGGCTTCCATCAAGACTCTGTCTTCTATGTCGGTCCAGCGACCTTTGCGGACGGTTGGATCTAGCGAATGGAACCATCGCTTCCGGCAATCTGGACAGAGCCAAGTTAGCTAAGTAGGTATACATGAGCCCATATACCAGGAGACAGGCACCTTTGTTGGATCGTCCAGGCAGCTGAGCCGAGATATCACGCCAACGGCTTTCGGATGGAGGTCCTCGCCTGGTACCATATTGCAGCACGAGTGAGGTCAGAAGCTGGTCCTCTGGCTTCGTCCACAGTCTCCGCGGCATGAGATCTCTTAATGCGGCCGTGTAGCCCAAGGCTCTGTGGTGACTTTCTGACAGGCATCAGATAGATGGCAGTAGCGAGTGCTTCCAGGAGCGCCTAGGAAGAGTGTAGCCTTAGGAGAGTCTGGCCGCTAATACCTCGGCATTGCTTACGCCTCACTCGCTGCCCCCAGCTTGCTTGGCATAGATATGACTCGGCCCTCTCCTCTCCACTTCTGTTCGTCCCCTATCAGAAACACCACTGGCACACCTCATTCACGGCACGCGAGACTCGGCGACGAGAACGTGCCATCACGATGTCTGTCTTCCATCCGTCTGCCGGCAATGGAGATCGCTGACTCGGCCGTTTCGCGCACTCGGCCGTCCCCCTCGCCACTGCTTCCTTGTCCCTCCCCGTACTCGGTTCGAAGAGCGAAAGAGGTATATACGACCTCAGTAGGCCATTCGCTTTCTTTTGATTTCAGCTGCTATCATCTCTCACTCATAACTACCATGAACGTGCTTCATCCACTAGACCCTGCCACGGCAGAAGAAATCGCCCACGCGACCTCGCTCGTGAAAACTGCTTTCAATGGCATTGAGCTTCACTTCAAGGCTGGAGGTCTTGAAGAGCCTCCTAAACTTTCCCTCGTACAGTACCTCGAGGCCGAACACAACAGCCATCCCCTGCCAGCGCTTCCACGATGCATCTTCCTCATGTGGTACATCAAGCGCACGCCGCGCCTCTTCGAAGCCATTGTCGACGTGACCAATGGCAGGATCGACTACCAAGCGGAGCTTCCTCGCGACTTCCACGGACCTTGCGACCGGACCGAGCTCAACGAAGCAGCACAGGTTGTCCTGGCTGACCCAGGCGTTCAAGCGGAAATCAAGAGGCTTCAGATTGATGACTCAACTGTGGTGTTGGACCCTTGGGACTATGGGGTGGATGGCGTGGAGACCCAAGAACGACACACGCAGGTAACATGCCCACTTTTCACCGCAATGGCAAACATCATAACTTTTTGGCTAGGTCTTCATGTACATGCGCAATCCCGAGAACAATGATACGGACTCCAACCATTACTCTTTCCCGCTGGACTTCATGGTGATTGTTGATCTGTGCACCATGAAGGTCAAGCGTATTATTCGCCTGCCTCTTGGTGCTGACGAGAAAACCGACGCCGGGAGCAAGGCTGTCCACCGACGTACCATTCCCGTCGAGCCCGAATACGTGCACAAGCTACAGAAACAGGCTCCTCGTACCACCCTCAAGCCGTACCAGGTCGTCCAGCCCGAGGGTGCGTCTTTCACCGTGACCGGACATCTTATTGATTGGGAGAAGTGGCGCTTCAGGGTGGGCTTCAACTGGAGGGAAGGTAAGCCAAAAGAACCCTGCCATACTGGTGTTTAGGAGGTCGGAGCTGAATTGATACCGTACTAGGCCTCACGCTGCACGATCTCTCGTTCGACGAAAAGAGTAATTTTTACCGACTGTCGCTGGCTGAGATGTTCGTACCGTACGGTGACCCACGTAATCCAATCTACCGCAAGGGCGCTTTCGACTTGGGCAATGTCGGTGCCGGAGTGACAGCCAACAATCTTCAGCGTAAGCCTCTTCACCCGAGATCACCTGCAACACTGACTCAAAATGATACAGTCGGCTGCGATTGTCTCGGTACCATCAAGTACTTTGATGGATGTGTAGTGTCCGCGGATGGCACGCCGTCACCTAGACCAAACGCGATCTGTGTGCACGAAGTCGACTCCGGCATTCAGTGGAAGGTACGCTCATGATATCCTGTAGAATCGCCTCCCATCTAACAGTGCATTGTTAGCACACAAACCACCGCACTGGTCGCGCTGTGGTAGTCAGGAAGAGGCAACTAGTGCTTCAGACCATTCTCACCGTGGCGAACTACGAGTATATCTTTGCTTGGATATTCGACCAGTCCGGCGAGATCACCTTCGAAACTCGAGCTACGGGTATCTTGTCGACCCAGCCGATCGAGAAAGATACAAAGGTACCATGGGGTACTCGTGTCGCCGATGGTGTCATGGCTCCTTATCACCAGCACGTTTTCGATATTCGCATCGATCCTGCTGTCCAAGGCCACCTGAACTCGTTCGCGGTTGCCGACAGCGTAGCTATGGACTGGGATGAGACCTTGAATCCACTGGGCACCGGCTACGTCTCCGAAGAGAAGGTCATTAGCCGCGCAGGACCGGTTGATGACGACGTGAGCAAGGGGCGCGTGTTCAAGATCCTAAACGAACACATCATCAACCCCGTCTCCGGCACGCCCGTGGGTTATAAACTGGTGCCAGCCAGATCTCAAGTATGATCTGCCACACCTGCCATCTTTCCAGCGCTAATCATGCACCAGATGCTTCTCGCTCACCCGGGTACCTGGCACGCCCGCAGATCTGAGTTCGCCGAAAGCCCAATGTGGGTTACTATGCACAAGGACCGGCAGCTCTTCCCTGCGGGCGACTACACCAACCAATCACTTGGAGGTACGGGCATCAAGTCTTGGTTGCAAGAACGCCAGCCCATCAAGAACCAAGACATCGTGGTCTGGCACACCTTTAGCCTGACGCACAATCCTCGGGTCGAAGACTTCCCCATCGTGAGCTCAATCTTGCTTTACAAGGCACATGCCACAAAGTACTTGCTGATCGCATTAGATGCCTGCCGAGACCATTCAGGTCCACCTGAAGCCGTACAATTTCTGCCTCTTCAACCCGACGAATGACATTCCGGTCTCGACACAGGAGTTCAACAAGAGCACAACTTATGAGGAAGCGAATGCCACCCCATCTCAGGGCACGGTTTGCTGCAGGAGCAATTTGTGATCTGTCTCGTTTACTATGTAGCAACCGGGAAATGCGTCATTTGGAGTCATCCAGGTTTCCTACCTCCCATGGCCATCAATTTCAGCGTGCAGTGCCGTGGGAGACGATGCATATCTGTCGTCGGGATCGAGTAACGTCAGTGCGAGTTCAGGCCGAGATCGCTCCTGCTTTACTCATGTCTTTCTGATGGCAGCTGTTGTGCGCAAGCATTCGCAGGGCCGAGTCAATACTTACAGGGGCGAGGCAGCGTCTGAGCGTCACTGTACGATGTACCTCAGTACTACCTTCCCAGTGCCAACCATCGCCAGTTTCCAGACAACTGCTCAAGCAGACCTTATGACCCTGACGATAATCAGTCCAGCCTACAGCATCCCGATGTTTGTTGAAAGTACGATGGAGGGTGCAGTCAGAGCTTTCTACCCGCCGCACACTAGGCTAGCAGAAAGTCCATTGTACAGGGCACAGGATAACATACTGCACTACATCGATGTGCTGGACCAATGCATTCACATCTTGGAACTGGCAGCACCTTTCGCGCGGCGTACCATAACTTGTCCGCAACCCATCTCCTTCATGGCCTTCTGTGAATCCGGCGGTTATCTCGTCTGCTATTTCCAGGGCATTGCGACGGTCAGCGAGACCGGAGAGTGGCAAGTGATGAAGCAGGTAATCCCGAATGATCAAAAGGATGTTGTGCGGTTGAACGACGGAGCAGTCGATTCGAAGGGCAGGCTATGGCTAGGAAGCCTTGATCTGAATGAGGCGTGGGTGTCTCTCTCTTGTCCTTCGTGAATAGACTGACAAGCATTCTGCAGGAACATTCCAAAACCGCCGCTCCCACGCGGTGGCTACAAACCCACCGGCAGCCTTTATTGCTACGAGGCGAATGGAAACCTGACTGTGCATGATCGCGGAGATATTGTCTGCTCGAATGGCATTGGTTGGAGTCCCGACGACAAGACCATGTATTATACGGACTCCCATGCACAGGTGCTCCCTGCTTTCCCAGTCTCGCTTGTCCAGGACTGACAAGATAACGATGCAGGTTATCTGGGCGTATGACTTCGACGTGGAGAACGGTAGTATCTCAAATCGCCGAGCTCTCATCGATCGGCAAGGACTC
>JAKLLW010000455.1:0-32906 GCA_022814695.1 Neocatenulostroma microsporum
ATGTCCGTCTCTGGCGGCAGTTGGGAGACTTGAGGAGGGAAGGCGACGCCGGAACTGGTAGTTTGGGCTTCATTGAGTACGTTTAGTAGGGTGGCTCCGGAGACTGTTAGATCCGTGAGGTCCGCATCAAGATTTTCTGCGAGTTGATGGGCATAGTTCCGTCCGGATCGTCCGGCATCTTGGTTGACGATGGGCTGAAGTGGACTGGTCAGACGATACTTTCAGTTTGAGTGAGATGAAGCTCGAGGCTCACTGCTATGCCTGGACCAGCTGCGAAAGAGCTGCCAAGGGCGGTGAGCTTGAGTTTGCTCATGATGTGTATCTCGATCAAGGGGTACTTTCTCAATGAGACGAAAAGACTCTGGACGAGATGAAGTGACTTCAAGGTGAAAGTTCAGGGCATGAGTTGAAGCGGGAGGTGACCTACTCATAGCTGTACCGCTTCTCGAGGCGAATGTACACCCCACGTAAGCCAGTAGCGTCAGTATAGATTGCTCGCGGGCTGCATACCGACTTTGTACCATCTAGCGATGCGGATGTATGTGTAAGATGTCTGTATGTATTCCTGTTGGTCTCGGCATTGAGACGGCATCTTCCGCGCCGCAAGCTTCACCTCCTTCCCATTCGATCATCCCTCGTCCTACCCTATCGCTTTTTGTTCTTACCTTGTCTACCTACGCTGGACTGCAACAATGGTTCTCAAACTCCGCCTCTCCCGCATCTCGACCGTCGGCGGCGCCAAACGCCACCACCCGCGCTACAACATCGTGCTCGCCCACGCGCGAACAGCCCGCGACTCCAAACCGCTCGAAGTCCTCGGGACGTACAACCCTGTACCGCGAACGCCCGTGGGCGCAGGGCCAGATGCAAGGAAACAGAAGGATATCAAAGTCGATGTGAGCAGAGCGAAGTATTGGTTGGGAGTGGGCGCGCAGCCTAGTGATACTGTTTGGAGGTTGTTGAGTATGGTATGTCTCTCTACATGCCACTCAGGGAGTGTGGATGAGGTGGTTGGGATGGAAGGGGATGGCGTGTGCTAATATCGCCGTATAGATCGGCCTTTTAGAGCCCAAATACCTGCCCACAGGCCCACAGACAGAGAAAGCGCTCAAAGCCGTTCGCTTCCCTACACATACGCCTCCTAAGTCAATCGGCGCCAGAGATGGACCCGTAACGAGCGCGATCAAGGCCAACGCCACTAGACAAGCGGGAATCGGAGCCGGTACCACGAGCCCGCAGGATGCCAACGCGGCGTGAGAGCACGACGAGATTGACTTGAAGAACAAGCAGTCCTGGCTTAAGCAGCGCAGAGACGCCGCAACGCTCAACGCGCAACGTCTTTTGATGCGCAGGCACACCGCGCCGCGGGTAGGCACAGCTCGTGCCGTCGCAGACGAACTGCTTGCAGGGCTAAGAGGCACGGGAGAAGGATCATGAGGCGGCAGGCTCAGCATCCGAGCACCTGCAAAGCGCGGCGCGGCGCATGAGTCGTGTACGAATCGGCGACGACAAGGGTGTACCAGCTCACATTACAGAGCTGCACGAGCGGAACGGCGCACGCGCAGTGTACGATAGACCTATAATGCGTGTGTATTATAGCACTGACACACAGTTGTACAGAACGCGTAACGATATGAGGAAGCTTTAATGCATTAATAAGTTTTTCTTTCCCACGCTACCAAACAGACTACATACACATACGGGTATAGAAATCACAAGCTAGCTTTTTACTCCTCGCCAAAAAAGTCAAGTATCAAGTACCACACTGAAACAAAGGAGATGGTGCCTCTCTCTTAACTATGTCCTCTTAATTTCTTCCCCGCTCCCTTTAGTTTCTGCTCTCCTTAGCTCACTTCACTTAGTGTGGTCGCCGTGCACCACATGCTCGCTACGCGCGCAGCCCATAGCCCTACCGCCGAGCTGCCTTCGCCGTCTGCCGTTCACCAGCAAGCAAGCAACGCAGGTGACAGACAGCACAGCCACCTTCCACCCGCATGCACGCCCTACACCTTCCCATCCGCTCCCAAGGCGTAAGTGACTTAAGCGCCCGACTCAGCATCCTCCTCCTCGTGCATACTCTGCATCCCACTCGGCGTCTGCTCCCTCACCATCCTACTCTCCAGTTCCTTCAACTGACTCTCACGAGCCAACAACTCCTGCCTCTTACTCTCAATCTCGCGCTGCACCTTGATCTCAATCTCCCTCAACTTCTCTTCCTCGCGCTTCAACTGCTCCTCCTTGAGACGCACGCTTTGGCTGGCCAAGGATTGCGGGTCCAGAGACTCGGAGGTAGGGTCGGCGGAAGACGAAGTATCCCCAACAGATTTCGAAAGTTTCTCCGTCCGGTAGTTCTCGTACAGGAAATCATGCGTGATCTCCTTCAAATCCGCCAAATGGCTGTGCAACAACGCACTCCTAATAGCCAAGAAATCCGAATGCCTCGGATTATCCACCTCAACCACACCCCACGGGTACTGTCTAGCCCTAACCCTCTTCCCCTCAACCTCAATCACATCCTCACTCCCCACAATGGCGAAAGGCATCAACCCGCGCAGCTCCGCGTTCTCTTCCACGGTGTCTTCGTCATCTTCCTCGATGTCGTAGGGGAAGTTGTAGACGGGGATGCGGTAGTGCTCGATGTCCTCCATGATGAGCTTCTTGGACTCGGCGAGCTCGAGGGGGGTGAGGGAGTCGGCTTTGCCGATTACGGGGATGACGTTGACGCGGGGGGAGAGGCGGCGCATTAGTTCAATGTCTAGCTCGCGGAGGCCGTGGCCTGCAGGTGGGGAGATTGGTTAGTAGGGTGTTGGGGAGGGGGCGGTGAGGGATGGGAGGGAAGGAGGGAGGAGCTTACCAGTCGGCTGCACAAAGTACAGCAGCACATGCACCCTGTTGTCCCTGAATCTCGGATTCCGCTTAATCCTGCTCTCCTCGGCCAGAATGTCATCATACTGCCTCTCCAAGTACGTGCTTATCTCCCCAAAACACGCCTCGTTATCGATATTGTCTCCGAATCCCGGCGTATCCACAATCGTCAAGCTCACTCGTGTGCCTTCCTCATCCAGCTCCAGCTCAACGGTGACGGGCTTGATGCGGACGCCTTCCTCGAGATGAGCGGTGGATGGGTCGTCGGAGTCCTTCTCGGACAGGACTTTGCGGCCGCAGAGGGTGTTGACGAAGGTTGTGCGGCCGGTTCCCGAGGCGCCGCAGACCATCAGGCAGAACTGGATGCCTTTCTTCACGTTCTTTTTGCGGCGGAGCTTGATGGCGTTCATGCTGTTGGACGACATTATGGGCGGATAGTTATTGGTGGATTGGGTGGGTGGAGGTGAGGTGGTGAGTGGGCGATTACCTATCGGTTGGTCTCCGAGTTAGCTGAGTGACGTGAGTAGATGTTGGTGTGTTGAAGCAAGTCAGGACAGCTTGAGAGAAGGCGCGTTACACTCATGGGATGGATTAGGAAAGTGCGTGCAGTCAACCCATTGCGCGCCTGCCTCCAGTGCCCAGAGTCTTCAGTTTTCCAACGTACCTTCTTCGCCGCTGGATCGTCTCGTGATCCTGTCGTCCTCTCAAATACGTTCGGGAGGATCAATTGTGTGAAAGAAGAAACCGCGTGTGACAATGTGCGGTCAATGGTGCGGTCAATGGAGCCAGCTTTCTAGAGAAGTCGCAAAGGGGTTCCCAGGGCAAGCTTCGGCCACGCGCTGGCAGGAACCGATTGGTCAAGAGCTCGAATTGCGGAGAGGAGGGCTCGTGCGCATATGAACTTGGAGAGCACGCATGTGACAACGGCGGCGTAGACAACGACACATGGTATGCTGAGAATTACATTCTTGGTGTGTTTCCTACTGCCTTCCTGGCCCACCTAACACATACTGAGCTCTGGAGAAACCGTGCTGTCCCTTGATCACCAGCATGAGCAGCAGTAAGCTTGCTTCGTATGATTGCCTATTGCTGGACATGGCAACAGAACGATAGCCGGAGCTGGCATATCTGACTATAACATACGCCTGATCTAATACCCTCGTACTCCCTCCACGAATCGGAAGTAGCCATCATGAACACCCGCCAAGCAATCCAGCCCTCCAACGAGCCCGCCGTTCTCTCCCTGGCCTTCTCTGCCTCTCGGCACCGCTTCATTGCTTCTTTAGCAACAGGACTCCGGTGCTTCCGAACAGACAATTGTCTCTCAACTTACTCTCCTCAACTACCCAAGGATGGCAGTCTAGCTATCGCCGAGGCGTTGGACGATCGGTATATCGCTTTTGTCGGTGGCGGGCGCGCACCTGCTGAGAAGGGAAGTGTAGTTGTTTTCTGGGATGCTGTGCTTGGGCAGGAGGTTCAGCGGTTTGAGCTGCATGAGCTGGTCTTGGGGGTGAGAGTGGGAAGGAAGTGGATGATTGTGGTGCTCAAGGAACGGGCTGTGGTGTTTGGGTATCAGGAACTGGAAGCGAAAGGGTTGCTTACGCCGCCACCAGAAGGCGAAGAGGACGAGACCACTGATGCTGCCGACAAGGAGACCATCAAGGCCCCGAACACAGTGAAAGCGCTCTATCCTACCACACCAAACACCCACGCCTTGGCTGTCCTGCGAGACGATCTGCTAGTCCTTCCTTCACAGACCATCGGCCAACTCCAGCTAATCTCGCTATTACCGAACGGCGGCAAACGCGTCCTCCGCGCCCACCAATCTTGTATCCGCTGCCTAGCCCTCTCAGATGACAGCACGCTCCTAGCCACAGCCTCCGACCAGGGAACACTCATCCGCGTTTTCAGGCTCAGCACCCTCGACCAAATCGCCGAGTTCCGCCGCGGAAGCGATCACGCAATAATCTTCAGTCTCGCTTTCTCGCTCGGGAACCGCTGGCTAGCGAGTACAAGCGACAAAGGAACCCTGCACATCTTCGACCTGCGACCTCCGAACGCCGAGGAGGTAGCCGCTGCCCACGAAAAGCGCGCAAGAGAAGAACGCCACCAGCGCAAAAGCTCCAGCTACGCTAACCACCGCCTCTCTGGCCAAGGCGTCGTGACCGACCGCGACTCCCTCTCCGGTTTCTCCGGCCGCTCATCCCCCGCCTCTCACCCCTCACTTCCCGGCACTGCAACCTACCAAGGTTCCGTACAGGGATATTACGGTCTGCGTCCTCCTCCGGCTTCGGCTTCGCCACCTACGCATGGGCCGGGAGTGAGTTTGATGGCTGGGTTGAAAGAGAGTAGATTTGCGCCGAAGATTTTGAGGGATGTTAGGAGTGTGGCTAGTAGTCCTTTTTATGTGGGAAGTGATGGGTTGTATTGGCAGGGGGGTGGGGGGTATAGTTGGGCTACGACGCCTAATGGGGGGAGGAAGAGGGTAAAGAATCCGGTTCCGGCGCTGCCTAATGAGCCGACGGGGAGGCCGCCGAAGGGTATTGTAGCTTTTGCGCCGCCTACGAAGTCGACATCTAAGGGAGGAGAGGGTGGAATGGGCAAGGGCAAGGAAGAAGAAAGCAGCAAAGACGATGACGACGGCGCGAAGCTCTATATCATTGGCGGAGGCAGCGATGCCAGGTGGGAAACGTTTGAGCTCTTGCCTACCAATGAGGGAGGGTGGGTGTTGGTCAATCGGGGGTTTAGGCGGTATTTGAGGAAGCAATTTGTGGATTGAAGGTGGGGCCTAAGGAGAACTTTCGAATTAAGTAGTGAACTCGAACACGTTTTGAACCATGAGCAAGGTCATAGATGGAGGTGAGAAGATCCAAATGGTAGAAGCAGAGTACTCTCAAAACAAATTGCCCGGTCATGGGCTGTCTATCTGCAATCAATGGCAATACATAGCTTTACCTGTGGACTCCGGGGACCGGCACACCATCGAAGCAAAGTCTCCAAGATCCCGCTCAAGTTGACTAGGCTGCCATACGCCTGCACGGGGGATGGCATTCGCTGCGGGATCAAAGGCCTATGTTTGAACTGGCCTGAGTCACCTTGGTGCATCTCCGGCTTGCCGGGGCTACTAGCAACCAAACGTATATAAGGTAGTAAAGTGTAGGCTATGAGTCTCAGTCAAGCATAGTCAACCACGAACGACTCTCGATTCTTGATTGGTGTTGCGTAGCGGGTAAACGCCTTTCTCAATGGAAAGACGCTAAATCGCAGTCTATCGCACACGACGGCCACTTCCTTAGTCGACGCAGCGTCATGCCGCGCCACGCCACGTCCATTCAAGCGTGCCGGGCTAAAAGAGGGAAAGGTGTTGGGAAGTCTAGAACATGAGCTTGATACTGACGAGCACTCACGCCCACTTTGCTCGGTTTATCGAACACTTTGCGTGGGACAACGACCGCCAGCGGCGGCCTACCATTGTGGCGAGTAGGAACGGTGTCGCCGTACTTGTGGGGTACGCATATTCGAAACGTTCCCATCGTGGTCACAACCTCACACACGCTTGAATGAGGCTTCCGACCAGGGCGAGAGCCTGTAGGCTGTGAGGTGTACTTGTGTACTTATCGGAATTTGCACATCTGAATGCCGATCCGAAAGCCTAGAGTACACGCCGCCCCAGCCTACCTCGCTCGGGCCTTTTTCGGAGGCTAACAACGTATGTTTATAATTGGAAACAAAATGGCAGACCAGTATGTCACGTGAACAACAACAGTATGGTCTCCATGCTGTTCCACGTCGACACAGTTCGATGTTGTGGCCGGTATGCATCATTTCCGATGCACCTTGATTCAAACTGCACTGACACAACCCGTAGAGCGGTTAAGGCGCCAGCTTAAGGTACACTCTCAGGAGCTGATCCAACGCTGGTTCGAAAGAGCGCGAGTTCGATTCTCGTCAACAGTAAGTTGATGCTGCTCAAACAATTCCAAGAACACATTCTAATCAATCATTAGTCAATTCCCCGATTATCATCTTTTTTGTTTTTGATTCTATCGTAGGTGGTACCGCGGCTGTGGGCAATACGCATCAACAGTTCCTCTGTAGTCGTCCACCTTCTTTTTTTTCCCGCTGAGAAGGTCTGGAAGTCCTTCTGCAGGCCAAGCAAGCAGACGATCCTGCATATTGAACAGTGAAAGGATTGAAGGAAATGCCACGGACGCGTTGTTCTTTCCCGGTCATGCTGTATTGCGGAAGTAACGCCGTGGCGAGCTCATGACGAGAAGTGCTCAAGGGAAACGCATGTCCGTGACTCTTTGGCTTGTCAGTAACGAGGATACCGGTAAGGTATTCGACAATCTGACGGTCACACAATGTCGGAGAGATCGCAGCCAAACCCAATGTTCAGGGGTACAAGCTGCTATCATCATGTTGTGTCATCCTCTCCCGTCATCATCATCATCGTCGGCATCATCATCATTGAGCATCTTGTACAGCGCTGCGCAGGACCGCTAAGATTTCGATACTGGGCTAGGGCCTGACCGAGGTTAACGAGACCAGACACAACATCACACCCCTTGAGACCCAGACGGCGCATTCATCCAGTTCCCCTTATCCCATTCCACATTCTCCAGCCACTGCAGGAAATCCGCATCGTTGCCTGTCGGAAAGTAAAGACTCATCTCATCGAAAGCCGGCTGATCCTCGCTAGCCACGGGCGGAGCTTGCGGGCTCAGTATCTGGTCGAGGACACGCTTCAACGCTCGCTTGCCTTGATTGCAAATGGAGTAATTACCCTCACCTGGGCCGACCGACGCAAGTGCGGAGATGAAGACACTCAGATCCTGTATGGTCTCCGAGCGCGGCAGGATGTCTGGGGTGTACTGTCTCGACTGTTCTTGCTTCAGGAGCTCGATAGCGAGAACACCGGCTGTTGGGAGACCGTGGGACATGTACTAGAGCAGGTGTCAGTGATTCACTCACATGCTGAGCGTTACGTGGCACGTACCAGGTAGATTAGGTCGCCCTGAAAGTCTCTGAAGAGATCTCTCCTCGACTGAGCTAGCAGTACCATACCCAGTATCCGCTTGGAGATCGGTATCAGCTCCTTGTAATCAGCATTTCGCCGGTTGATCATTGCTCTCTTCAACAGGAACTCAGTATGCGCAATGCCGGCATGTATGCAGAGTGTGAAGCAAGCATTGACCTGCTGCATGGCCTTTTGCGAACGTGCGAAGCCAAAACCGGTACCCAGTGGGGTGTCACAGTTCAGCACATCCTCGGGCGATACTTTCATGAACGCTGGATAAGTTGCGTGCAATTGCTCCAACTTGAGACGGACCTGCTCGCTCCGGTATGATACATCTTCCTGCTCGTCCGACCCAAGCGCGATCTCCAGGATATCTTCTCTTATGCGAGAGTGCTGGAACCACACACGCAGCCAGGTAGTACGACTCAGATTGCCGCTAGTGTTCCACCCGCTGGCGTCCAGCTTCGAGAGTACACTGTCCAGCTCTGGGCCTTCCAGGAAAAGCTCGTCGTCAGAAAGGTCAAGCGGGGCTTCCATCTTGCAGTATCTGTGGGATAGCCTTGGCGGTCTTCCCACGAATGTAGCGGACACTTTGTCTCGGCCATACGCTGAGATAAAGATCTTCTTGCGGAGCTCTGCAAGGAAGAAAGGTGTCTCTGCACCCACTTTGTTGCCTTGGTGGAGTCCCATTGCCACGATAGCATCACAAACTTCACCGGTCCGTTGCCAAGCTGCATAATGCGCTTCGCCCTTCAAGCATTCTACAAGCACGATATCCTCATACATGAAGCAGAGATAGATCTCGTTCAGGACCTCGCTTTCATAACAGAAGCACAAGCAGAATTCCGACGCCCTCCGCATTCGCTCTGCAAAGGTCGCCCGGTCGACGTAACGATCTCTGATGTTGTCGAAGATGGTGTCCCAGTTGCTAAGGAACATCGCGATTAGGCCAGCCATACTCAGGATAGTGCCGACAACTTCCCATCTCAGATTCCGTCCAGAAGCAGCTCGTGCCCACTCTTGAGCAGACATTTGGCCGTGCAATCTCATGGGCTTTCTGGTGTTGCGCCATACAAGCTCCGAGAGGCTGCGTAGCTGGTCCGGCTTACTGTCCACCAGCAGCCGTCCGAACTCAGACCATAGCTCGTCGATCCAGATCCGATACGCTGGCTGCATTACCATGATCCCGTCGCACAGGTCGAACCACCTTTGCGTGAACTTCTCATACAACGGGATGTCACGCAGCAGCGAAAGGATCTCGGCGCCCTGCTGTATCTTCTCGGCCGACACCGGAGGTAGATTTGGGGCGTCCTCGACTTCATCCGTACAGAATCCGACGCCAAGGCTGGCCGTGTTCTCGGCGAAGACTGCAGAGTAGCTGGTTGGCCCCAGGAAGCCTACTTTGCCTTCACGAAATGACATGGCTCCGTCCGGACTCACGCAGGATGCTGATGACGATGTACGTCGGTCCTCGGTCGGCGTTGGCGCCATGGGCACCGGAGGAGTCTGAAGGACGGCCGGCAGCCCAAGCGAGGGCTGGTTCACCGGATGAAACGTTGACGAGTACTTGTGTGAGGTTTCGGTGCTGGGAGGCGGGCTGATAAGACCTGGCTGTGATCGTTCGAACAAAACAGGCTGGTACGGTGCTACAATAGAAGAAACTCGCGATGGTGGAGACGTTCTCAGTACACCGGTTGCAGCTCCAGGCGAAGGACGTGGCTTCGTCAACCTTGAAATGCGAGGTTAGCCGAGAGAGCGCTATGGCGAGGTTGTTTGTGTCCACTCACGGTGCGGGATGGTAAATGCATTGCTCTGGCTTCTTACGTCGTGCACAACGACCACATACCGGCCTGTTGTGGTCGCAACGTAATTTGCCACGTCTACACTGCAGCGAGATCAGTCGAAATGCTGTAGCAACAGGTGAAAGAAGACCTTACAGGCTCGCAGCTGAACAGTTTTCCATTGCTGTGATTTGTTGTGAGTCTTCTGCCTAGTTCGCGTTCGATGTAACACGGACTCACCGACGGTACGATGGCGCGACAGACGTCGCCTCCTGAGTCTCCATGCTTGTCGTTCGATCTCAGTCGGCCGTATGCAGCTTAAAGAAGGATGACGACCGTGCTTCGCGGCTCGTAGATCAAGTGAGTCACCGCAAACGCTTTCGTCTGATCGAGCCGCGCTTTTGGTGAGATCCTGCCAATGCGGTAAGCCTAGCACAGGCTGCAATGTCGGCCGCGTTCTCTGCGTACAGTACTCGACCACGCGTACTCGCGACTCTGCCTGATACGGCTGAGATACGGCAGGGCGTCGTTGACTGCTGAGCTTGCCTATCTCGACCGGAGATTACAGAAGCAGGCTCGTCGCAGCATGAGATCCAGACCCGAGCAGGCCGGCAAACTACTTACTAGAAGTTGGGCGTCGTAACTCCGTGAATGATAAGTTAACCTCGAAGGGGGACTCCGTGAACCCGGCATTCGCAACTCCGACTTGTCCGTGCGCCAGTGGGGAAGACTTTCGACTTCCTCTCCAACTTCCCTCCTTGCGAGACGCCTAACCAAGGTGTCCTGACTCCGAAAGTGCATCTTGTCAGGCAAGTCCGACGTACGGAGTACTCTTTCCGAGTTGGGTACGGAAGCCATTGGTTGAATTGAAGTATTGTGATGGCTGAGACTCCGCAACAGGCCATGCATCTCGCTTGAGTTGACTCATCGCGAGCGAAGAGGATACCAGCCTCACTTGCGACTCAGTCCAGCATTTGAGCTGACAAACCCTCACCTTCACACGGTGACACTGGCCGTTGTCAAATCGACTCATGACGGGACATTGCGGCATACGATTATTCGCTAGCCAGACAGAGACTGCTGACATTTCGCTGGCACTTAATGGACAGCTCCAAAACAGCTCATTCCACTCGGACGCCTGGAGCCCTGCAGTGAGCATCGTCTTCACGCTGCGTTGCGGGGAGGATCGGAAAAGTTACTGGGAATCTCGTTGACCAAAAAGGTACCAGTGGCCAACACTGGCGAACGCATTTGCTTGGAAGCAAACACCGCGAGAACGGAGCTCGGATTTGATCTCCCCCTACCTCTGGAGATCGATTCACCAAGAGTGCTTGTCAGTATCCACTTTTAGGGCTGAGCTGGGGTATTACATTAGACCACACCCGCTATGGCCCTTCTCGCCAGCCATCAGCCGGAATCCTAGCACATGCTTACGTCTGCTCTGCAACGCCTGGCTGACGAATGCCCTACTCCGCATGCCAAATGGGAGTGGATTGGAGTCATGGTTTCAGTCACCGGTTCTTGCGGTCAGTGTCACTCATGCCCTTTACGTACGCCACGTGCAGGTAGACGTCAATGCTCATGCAAGTTCCTGGGATCTGTTGCCCGAATGCGAATCGCGGTGCTCGGCGTTAGATGACGAGGCTGCCTTGGATGGCTACCATGCCACCGTGTGCACACTTCCGCAACGCATTGGTAAGGCCAGGTAGACATATAAGTAGTCTCCCGTTCCCACGGCCTGAATTCCCATTCTTCACTCCATATCAATCCCATCCACCAAGACTCATCTCAAGACCTTCAACAAAGCTTTTGCCAAGTCAATCGACCCTGAATGGACATACTCAACTACACCGCAATTATTGATCGCACCACTACAAACCTCCCCAACAATACCGCAACCGTACCCACCAAGTCCACTACCAGTACCAATAACACCTCAAGCGATATGGCTCCATCAATGCCACCAATGATATCCTACGATCAACTGATCGAAGACCGCACTCGCGCTCTCGAACAGACTCCTCGAGCTTCTGAAGACCAACTACCAGCGTACTCAGAAGCGACGAGGGACTCCGAACACATCACCGTCTCCGAAAAAGAACTCGCCAATCGCTCGCAACCCAAGCAATCGAAGCCATCATCGTCAAAGATGTCAACACTCAAAGGCATACTCACCGGCGAGGTGCACAAGCACAATCCTCGCTACGGACTCGAGGACTCGATCATCGACGGCAACTACGGGACGGCTTGCAAGTCTCAACGATCGTCTCCGACGCCCAAAACGACAACACCGAAGAGTTCATCGTCCTCGTCCACCCTCAAATCGATCATGACAGGTACGACGGGTCTGCCGAATCATCGACACTCGGCCTTTGCAGTTGCACGACCAAGAGGCTAATGCTGTTAGTAGGAGATGTGCACAAGTATAACCCGCGTTATCGACTTGAGGAGGATCTGGACCGTCGACTGCGAGCACCCAGGAGATGAATAATGGATGGAAGGGACATCTTGATCGTTTCAGCATGGCGTTGGACGGCATATTATCAGACTGCAGCTCTCGCATGGCACAAGAATGGAATATGGGAACGAGTCCGACGGTCGTATCAAGTCTTCGGCTTGAGGGCTGCGGGATTGTGTTGTATGATTAGACTCTCAGAGCATGTAATTCCTGAGAAGCGTACAAAAGCATCGACGAACCTCACAAGTGGTTCGTAATTCCCAATGATCTCGATATCGGCAGGGTCATTATACGCACTTCCAATCAATCCGACTTTCGGTTATCCTGATCATCCCACACAAGACAACGTCACAACGACGCTTGCACGCTGCCATCAGTGTGAGAGCTATCGTTCGTTCCTATTGTGTGCTTTGTATCAAATTATACGTCGCAAGACGGGTATCCTAACATCATGATCTATCGTCACGTTCCTTCGTCACGTTCCTCCGTCATCCGTCCCTGTTTACTTCGCCAATCACCATCACCGTCTGCTGTTCGTGGCAGCGTTGTCCAGGGCCGAACGTTGTGACCCGTCCGGGGGTGGTGCTTTGGGCTTAGCACCTCCGCCCACTTGAGCATCTACTTGTTGCTCGTTCACAGTCTGTGGCCCATTCTGCGCGCCGAGCCCATCAGCGACTCCAGCTTTTTGGGCTGCTGGCTGCGAGTTCTGTGTCGGGTGAGAGCCATTCGCTCTGTCCTGTGATCCAGCTCCAGTTGCAGCTCCTTTACTAGTAGCCGCTTGGGCTTGCTGACCACCACCTTGCCCCGGCTGCCTTTCCTGATCCTCCTTCAACGCCTTCTCCAACTGTTGACCCCATAGCAGGTGGAAGTTGATGTTCAAGTATACATCCTTGGTCTTGTCGTTCTTGAATACATACCGCAAGCAATGGCTCTTCTGATCCACATACTTGATCACCTTGAGACTGAACCCAGGTAGCTTGAGCGAGAAGTTCGGGAAGTCGATGTAAGGGTTGTAGAAGTCGGCCTGGTATAATCTCCCTTTCTCAAACACAAGCTGTTCTCTGTTCGGCGCGGAGAGGAAGTGTTTGCGCCTCTTCTCGCTGTTCTCCGGTATCCCAAGCTTCTGTCGAACATCCGCACCGCTGCCCTCGCCGCCCTCTTGCATAGCATGCTCGTCCGCCGGCGCTGGGAAATCCTCCCCCTCTGCAACCTTCTCGCCTACGCGGAAAGTGAACCAACAACTCAGACTCGGTCCATACAACCATGGCTCGTCGGCGTATGCGTCGCAAGTCAACCCCGGGTCGATGAACTCCTTCACAATCTTGAACGCCGTGTTGAAGCCCGGCGGTAGTCTATCCCGCACCGGATGGTCGAAGTCATTGCCCCAGACTGTATCTACGCTCGGTAGGTCCTGCTTGGGGACGAAGCTGAATGCTAGGCTGTACTGATCTTTCTCGTGCTTTGGGTCGTCGAAGTATACCGAGCTCGATGGGGAGCTGGAAGGGAGACCACGGCCGCCGAAGCCTCGTACTCGGACCTTTATCTTTGCGCGTAGGAACTCGTTCTCGACGTAGACGTCTTTGCTAGTGTTGACGTGGACGATCTCATGCTTGCTCTTGTCGTAGGACGGGCCGGCGGTACACATCAACTTGTACTTCTCGGCCTCTTCGGCGTCCGCCTGGTTGCCGGCCTCGTTGCTTGAGCCTGAGCCAGTGAGGCTGGAGAAGCCCGCCTTCATTGCTGAGGCCATAATGGTGTTGTATCGTGTGAAGCTGAATCCAACCTACCGTTCTCAATATGTAATAAGGGACGAGCTGTGCACTACTATGAGCTGCGGCAGCTCAGTCCGCGAAGATGTCACCGTCAGACGGATGTCACCGTCAGACGAATGTCACCAGCGCGCATTTGGCGTGCTCTCATCTGATCTCGAAGCTCCTTGATTCGGCAGAGTCGTTGACGTGAGCGGCGTGAATTCGTGCCGCTCTTCGGCCCGTTGATGGAGGGGTCGCCTTGCTGCGAGATTTCGAAGTATCGATCCATCAATCATGTCTTCATCGCACCACACATGCAGCCCATGTCGAGTCCATATGGCTGTGAGCTGCTGTAGCTGCTCTGGTACCGTTGGTCGACACTCGGATACCTGGGACAGACGTGACAGCAACGCAGCGACAGCGGTTGAGCGCATATGCACGCGACACGGCGTTTGTCTGAGACGACATCTACCGAACTTCAATTTGCGACTTTGGCGTACCTCCTCCGTTCTATCGCAGCAAGGGCACCTCCTCGAACTACGATGCGACGCAGCCAGACACCACAATAGGTATCCCAATCGTTATCAAGAGCATCGAAAGAAGTCTTTGGTAAGACGGTGCCGACTCCAAAAACCTCGCGGAGTTGGCGGCGGCGCCTGGCCAGACGGGACGTTGTCAAGCTGAAACATCACCAACCTACCGGACGCCCTTTTGATGAAGAAGGATTTCTTTTCCCCTGGCTACTTGTCTCTACTGCCGTACGACGTCGCCAATCACAACCCGTTGTACACTCCTATTACACGTCCACATGGCTGACATGCGCTGGCCTAACCAATCTTACTTCTGTCGACACTGTCGCAGAGTGGATCCAAATGATCGCCCTTCTGGAGACGCGCAGGTTGGGGATGCACGGCACGCCTGGTCTCTGGGTGTCAATCTGTCATCACATGTTGGGCATGGCACGGCGGTAGCTGTATATTCTGGCAGTTGATCCCTCCCTTCTCCTCTTCATCACCACTCTCGTAGCCAGCAAGCCTCTACACGTGCAATTCGAAGCATAGTCTTCTTGTCACTCATTTGTGCATTCATTCATTCTGAAGAGCTAGTCTCTCACCACACTCTTTTCAACACTTACCCACAGCCTTTCCAGGAATACCAACAGCACCCTCAAGATGCAATACGCACTCGTCTTTGCCGGAGCGGCAATTGCCCAGCTCGCCAACGCCCACGAGATCCAGCATGGCCGGTACCATGCTAAGCGCCACCCTGCGGTGGTGACGGAGACTGATGTGGCATATGTCACTGATATCGTGACTGTCACCGCGGGTTCCACGCCGACTACGCACGCTGCTTAGAACCTCACCATCACCGCAAATCCTGGAAGGCAAGCTCTTCTTCGACCGAGGTAACATCGGCGGCTCCTAGCAGCTACTCGTCTGTAGAGTCCAGTTCCACGGTTGCGCCAGCTAGCGAAAGCTCTTCAAGCTGGGTAGCTTCCACCACCCTCGTCACCTCCGCCTCGAGCGCTCCGGCCCCATCAAGCTACAGCTCTGCCACCTCGGCATCCTCCTCCTCCGCGCCAAGCTCCACCGGCATCAGCACTGGAAACCTCACCCCCAATGGCAAGAAAGCCGGTCTCTCAGGCTTCGTAGGCATCCAAGACATCGACGCCTTCGGCGATCTCGCTCCCTACATTAGCTGGTACTCCGACTACACAGCCAACACCCCTGATTCTGGAGACGTGGTCGGTGTCGGCATGCTCTGGGCCGCTAGTGGCTCTGCATGTGGAAGCAGCGAGACGGAGCGTCTGGATACCTTCAACTCCATGATCAGCAATGGGACTACACCGAGCATTATGTTCGGTTTCTACGAGCCGGACTGCGATTGTCCGGACTCATCGGAGATGGACTCGAGCAGTGCAGCGAGCGCTTGGGATAGCCTGATCGCGCCGTTAGCGGATAAGGGGACTGTGCTCGGCAGCCCGTCTACGTGCAAGCAGTACAATGAAGACTTCTTGACTCCGTGAGTTTCCCTCTCGTAGCCGCCTGGCACAGTAACCCAAATTATCGTACTGACAGGAACGCAGCTTCAACTCTGCCATCTCGACCACCTGGGACGCGACCTCCATCCACATCAACAAGCCCAACGTCAGCGAGGCGCAGAAGGACGTCGAATACTATGTCAACACTTACAACAAGCCCGTCTGGGTCAGCGAGTTCGCTTGCGTCAACGACAACCCGAGCTGGGAGCCTTGCACCGAGCAATCGCAGATTGATAGCTTCATCAACGATGTCGTGAGCTACTTTGAGGGTAATGACAATGTCGTTGCGTATGGCCCGAGCAATGGCGATGGGCTTGGTGATGTCTGGCCGTTGACGGACAGCAGTGGTGCTTTGACGAGCTCGGGGCAGACGTACCTCAATGCTATCAAGGGATTGTAAGTAAGCTGTCAAACTACTCTAGTGCGATGCATATATATAGCGTACATTGGGTAGATGAGCGTGCTGCTGGCAAAGCTGGGGTTATCTTCTTGTATATACTTGAACAACGGTCAAGTGCGTTGAGCATATAAAAGGCTGTACGATGATGATTCTCTGGTTCAAACACACATTGACAACTTCTCTGGCACCTTTGTGGCTTTGTTGCGTTCCAAACTTCTAGTGCACGGCACATATTGCTCGTGACCAACGAGTACCCGGAATCTACCGAGCCCCATCAAGACGAAACATTAGAACTTCGCTTGCGCAAACATGAACCCGGGGACAATCTGTACATCATACAGCAATGTCAGCGTGGTGCTGTATTTGCGACCGGTCGGTCTAGGCATTGGGAGACCTCAATTGGTACATAAACCTTTCCTCGTGTCTCCTCGGTCTCTATTCCTTCTCAGCAAGCAGTCCACCGTTCATTTCCAAGTCACTCGTTCGAAGCAAAACATTCGCAACGACTCAACATGCACTTCTCACTGTTCACCGGTATTGCGCTCACGCTGGCGTGTGCAAGTGCCACCCTCGACCCAGCCTTGATGAATTCCAAGGGCAGATGCCCGACCACCTACGGCTGGTAGGACGGTCACCACGCCACCAATCCTCTCGAATCCATCACTGACCGCCCATTCAAACAGCTCCGCATCCAAAGTCTCAACCGCCATCCAAGCCGCCGAGTGCTCCCACAACACCCGCACCTCGGAGACCCAGACTTTCGCCGTCTTCGAGACAGACCACCAGTACGACAGCAGCAACGGCGCTCCTTACGGAACTTGCTCGGCGTACACTTGTACGCCACCCGACACGCCGGGCGAGATGAAGGATTGTACTGATTACTGGACTTTCTTCTGGGATACTAGCCATGGCAAGTCGGCTGGTGTCGGGACTGGGTGTATCAGGAGCCCGGATGATGGAACTTGTGGGTGTGAGGACAGTGATGGGACTTTTGTGCCTGGGAGCAGCAGCTGTACTTAGGTGCATGGCTAGCTGTGGTCGGGGTCGGGGTTGGGGTGGACGAGGGGTGTGTGGAGTGAGAAACGCTGGCGGTCTTCTCTACCTTATGGCTGGGAGTGTAAACCGGAAGAAGGGACGTAGTGCTGGTGCATGCTCGTCAATATGCTTAACGAGACCTCGTCTTCCTTCACATTCATCTGTGCATTCATCTGTGCACGATCGTCTCTGCTTCGATCCATCTTGCTGCTCGCGAAAGCACTAGTAGAATTCAGTGGTCAACCGGGTGACGCCACTTCATACAAGTCAATGTTTCAAGTGACGTTCTTATGTCACGCCGATGACAAGCGCTGCGTCGCAAATGAAAGATGAGATTTCTGAGGTCGTACATGAGGAAGAAGAAGGCAAGTCGAAGAAAGGCAAGGCTTCAAGTTCTCGGCTGTCACATTGCCGAGCATCATCTCAGCGGGTTTCGCTCCGCGCCAATGCCTCCTCCTTCGAGCTCCAACGTCCTACGATTCTTTGCCTGCGCCATCATACTCTACATCTTTCTCCACGTAGGTCGTTTGATACTGGCGTCACCTAATCAGCCGAGCGACAGGATGTCGAAGCTATCCGAGCCGCTGAAAGCGTTCATCAACGCCACCCATGCAAGGCCAAACACTACGCCAGCGCCAAGGCATATCGCCTCAGTATATGAGCGGATAGCCAAAGATGCAGGAGCAAAGCAAGTTGGCCTACCAGCTTGGCTAACTGCATCGGTATGATGGTTCCTACGCGCTCAGCTTGAACACGATCACTGACATCACGCAGACAGCGGCAACGATGACAATGAACTCTCCACACTCTTTGCTCGAGCTTTACGGTCTCGCCACATCACCACAGCATAGCCAAGGTTCGAACAACAAAGTCTGGACAGCAGAGCTCATGCGAGAAGTTGGCCTGAAGTGCATTGGTCTCAACGGTGTCCCACGGACCATCAACTCACTGGGTGCATTCTACGAAGGCTTGCCGAAGGACGTTCAAAGCGAGCTGAAGAAGCGCAAGGCTCGACGTGGACTCACCCAACAAACCATCAACGACACGCTCAAACGTGGCAACGGGCTCTGGGACAGCGTCTACCGCCCGTTCAGTGACAAGCTGACTGCTAAGCTTGCGCAGTCACATCCCGACTTGCCAGTCTTCATCATCGAGGGCGAGTATGGCGCTCTGTTTTCCGACCCAGCGTACCCTGGAGGCAATGATCCGAACGTATCCAACATCGGCCGGGTCCTGATGTCTATCCTGGCTGTCTCAGTCTTGCGATCACAGACGGGTGTTGGACCCCAGGTGGTAAGCCATATCTTCGGTCTGCGGAAAGCTTTTGAGGACGGGACTGCGGAAGCGGAAGACGAAGTAAAGGGTGGCAAATGGCTAGCGAGCAACGAAGGTAGCTACTGGCTGCTTGAACAAGTTGACAGCATTGTCGATGCGATAGGACAAGGGAGGGGATCTAGCTTTGCGCCAGGTTATGATGCGCCGAAAGCGAAGCTATAGCGTCAACAACATGTACAACAATGCGCGTACAGTGCCAAGTCGCTTTCCAGATGATGTGTATACGATACAAGCACAGAGAGTTTACTCCATTCTGCTTAGGTTGTCGGCGATCTTGAACTTCGCTCCAGTCTTCTGCTTGACCTCTTCGACCTCAACACCAGGTGCGAGCTCAATGAGCGTAAGCTCGCCCTTCGCCCGGTCCACGTCGAAGACGCACTGAGTTACTGTCAGTACTCTCTCGAATTGTTGTATGACGATGGCAGACTTACCAGATCGGTGATAATCGTGCTCACTACCCGTGCGCCTGTCAATGGCAGAGTGCAGTTCTGCACAATCTTCGGTCTGCCGTTCTTGTCCACGTGGTCTGTCAAGACCACAATCTTCGTCGCATCAGGGTTACCGACAAGATCCATAGCGCCTCCCATACCCTTGAAGACTTTGCCGGGGATCATGTAGTTCGCCAGATCACCGTTGGCGCCACATTGCAGAGCACCGAGCATGCTGACATCAACGTGACCACCGCGGATCATACCGAACGATTCGCTGCTGTCGAAAGTGCTTGCACCTGGGACAAGGGTAACGGTCTCTTTACCAGCGTTGATGATGTCTGCGTCGAGTTCCTCTTCGGTGGGATAGCGACCCATACCCAGAATACCGTTCTCGGACTGGATCCAGACATTCGCATCAGGGGGCAAGTAAGACGGGGCGAGTGTAGGCATGCCAACACCAAGGTTGACGTAGTATCCAGGCTTCAGTTCCTTGGCGGCGCGCTTTGCAATGCGGTTGCGGCGGACTGTGGCATCATCTTTCCCTTCTTGCGAGCTGGCGCCTTCCTTGGGTTGCAGTGTCTTGACCTCAATGATCTTTTCCGCGGTAGCTTGTACGATTCGGTCGATGAAGATACCAGGAAGATCAATCTCGTCCGGCTTCAGCTCACCCACGGGGACAATGTGCTCAGCTTCTACGATAGAGACCTTCGCAGCCTTCGCCATGAGCGGCGCGAAAGACTTTGTCGTGTACCTGAATTTTACATTTCCGGCCTCATCAACTTTGTGAGCTCGTAGAATGGCGACATCGCCCTTGATCGCTGTCTCCATGTTGTAGACCCTGCCGTCGAAAATACGAGTCTCGCGAGGCGTGCCAGGTGTAATGACGTTGCCACCCTTGAGCCTTTGCGGAATTTGACCAGATTGGATGAATGTGTTGACACCAGTAGGCGTGAAGAAAGCAGGGATACCAGCGCCACCGCACCTAATCTTCTCGGCAAGTGTCCCTTGAGGAGTAAGCTCGATGGCGATCTCGCCGTTAAGGTACTTGCTCTCCAAAGCCTTGTTGTTCCCCAAGAAGCTGCAGATGGCCTTGTTGACTTGACCGGCGGCAATTAGTGGCGACAAACCGCCACCAATGGCTGTGCCGGCGTTGTTTGAGACGGCCGTGAGTGAATGCAGGCTCTCGACGCCGCGCTTTGCCATGGCTCCGATGATGGTTTCCGCGGTGCCGCATAGTCCAAACCCAGCACTGAGCACGGTAGATCCAGACTTGATGTCCGCCACAGCTTCATCGACAGAGTCGTAGACCTTCCGCTGCCCTCGGACTTTCGCTGGAGCACCACCTTGTGCTTCTCGGAAGAACGTAGAGCTGGTCTGGAATGTCCGGGTTTGGCTCGCATGCTGCTTGACTCTCCATGCTGCCCGCGGTGATTGGGTCAAGCGTATCTGAATGCTGGAAGCTCCAGCGAGTTTCGGTACGAACGAACAAGCAAACTCCATGGTGCCGGTGATGGTAGGTTGTGGAGGAGCGGCTTAGCTCGATCAGTACATCACAGCTTCCGGCGTTGATGCTGCAAACGCCGCCTCGATGCTACACACGACGATGAGAAAGAAGATGAAGCCGCACACATCGAAGTTGACGGTGATGCCAACGACATCGGCGCGCATCACCCCAATGGCAGGGATCAATCCTCTGCCGAAACCCCGGACGCTCGGGTGAGACGGAAGTGGAGTCGGCAATCGCATGCCGTCCGAGCGCCCATGGAGTACTTACCCCATCGACCCCATCAACACCGCGAACACCACGATCCTGGGAGATGATCACATCGAAGCGGCGTAGTAGTCGGAGCAGCAGCAGACGATGCATGCTTCAATATGCTATGGACAGTGAACCGCCCTCCATACACGGCATGTGGATACAGCGGCCTGAACGCAAAATTTGAGCTGGGAGGAACGCCACTTGAAGCGAAGACTGCAAGTGACCTCCCTCAGTCGCACAGCAGAAGTCCTCCCAGTGGCTTGCCGGCAATGATGGACGAGCTATAGGAGGTTTGAGCCCTACGTCGATACAGTCGACCCGCCTGTCCAGCCACCAGGAACTGCTGCCTCAACGGCTGTCTTGACCACCTCGTCCAGATCTTCCTGCTCCAGGCCAAGCATCTCGTTGTGAAGGTGCGCAGAGTAGTCACCTTCTCGATACGTCACACCATACAACACATCGAAGCTACCGGACACATCGCCCTCGGTGAGCTTCTTCCGGCCTTCCTCGATACGATGCTGCACGCTCTTGTGTTCGACGTCCCAGTCTTCCACCTTCGTCCTGGTGGCGCGGAGGACAGCCTCGAAGATCTGTGGCTGGTTAAGCTTGAAGGAGGAGAGGTAGAGGTATCCGTTCGCAAACTGCTTGTCGATGGCCTCAAGTGGCAGTGCAAGGAATCTTGCGATGCCAGTACCAATCTGAGGGATAGTGGTCGTGTTGAAAGCTATGCTGTCTGTATACAGCGTTGCTTTGCGCTCTGGCGCGGCGATCCGAAAGATGCCATACTGGATGCTCTGATGACTGCCGTCAGTGCCAAGAAGAAAGAACGTGCGGGATACTTCGTACTCACATAGTCAATCCATGGATTCGTAACGACGGCGATGTACTTCATTTCCAGCGATTTGATCTTCTCGCGCAGATCCACCTTAGCCTGCAACATCGGCACTCCTTCTGTCACCTTATGGTAGATGTCGGATGCTCCGTACTCACTCGGGACGACATACTTCACGCCGGCGCGGGCTGCGGCTTCCAGGATCTGTTCTTCTTTGAAAAGGCCAGCAAAGGAAAGCATCAGGACGACAACATCTTGGCCAGTGAACGAGGCATGGAGGAAATCAGCGTCCAGGTACTCGCCTCTTTCGACACGGACCGATTCTGGAAATTTAGCGGTCGAATCTGTCCGTGTAATGACGGTGATGTCGTGCTTGCCTTGCTTGAGCAGAGCAACGAGGACCTGGGATCCGAGGTTTCCGGAGGCGCCAACAAGGCAGACTTTCCTGAGGTATGCGGACATTCTGGATGGGACAATGCGCTTGTCTTGGGCTATAGTCTTGCCTGTTGTGCGGATGTCTTCGCCGTATATACTTGGTCGACTTCCTTGAGCACCCAATGGCGGCACTGGAACGCAACGGTTACTTGGTTGCAGCGAGGACTACGGCGAGTGGTGGCTTGCAACAACGATGAGATGAAAGGACTTGGAGACAATAATCATCACACTTAGGGTGTAGGTATTTAAATCGCACGAATCGTAAGGTACATGCTTGTATTGATGCAAGCAGTTTGTAAGCAACCACATTCAACAGCCCGACCTTCGGGCGAGATCAACAGCCATCTTCAAGCTATTGCTTTGACCGTTACGCATCTCTCGTCATTAGATACCACTGTGATTGTCTCACCATGCGATAGTATTGAAGCGTTCGTGGTGGCAATCTGACCGCACGTGCGGCGTGTGCCGGACTGCTGCCTTGCTGGCGGTGGCGAAGTCGGCTTCAGCCTCAACGCTGAAGTCTATATCAACTTCACAACGCGCCATTCTCGCGATCAGGCAGGAACACTTCAACCTCCACACTTCAACAACCCAAACTTCAAACTCCATCTCTTCCTCACCTTTCCACGACTAATTGACCTAGCCGCCCAAATGGCGACTGCAACCAGCACCATGACCCTCTCAACCAAGCGCAAGCGAGCCCAGGTATCCTATCTCGAGCAGGATCATGACCTCGATGAGCTCTTGGGGATGCCGATTGATGCCAGTGGTGCCGTTGGTAGCGCCGAGGAGGTCGACGAAGATGGCGTGTTTGGCTCAAGTAGGGTGAGGGCGTCTGCTTCTACTCATGATCATCAAAGTCTCAGACTAACTAGCATACAGCTGCCTACCAAGAGACTCAAGCGCACCATAGCCGCCAAGAAAGCGAAGACCTCGACGGGCGCGAAGACCAAGACGAAGGAGAAGAAGCCATTCCCGTTCATGTTGCTGCCGGCTGGTGAGTGAAGTTTTGTTCTGGCTCTGAGCTGGCTGAGCTGACTGTCCATGCCCTCATCAGAACTCCGCGACGAGATCTACCAGCTCGCTCTGACCGACATCGACGGACTCGGCCTCGTCTGCAAGACCAAGCGTTTCCGCCGGACTGTGATACGTGGCGCTATCCAGGATGACAGCAACGGTTACAGGAACGGCCGTTTCGGGCGCCGCCGGTGGTACAATCAGCCATCGCAGTCTCAAGGAAGTCAGACAACTCACTCTCCGATCAACGATCTCACCCCAGCCTTGCTCGCCGTCAACAAACAGATCAATTCCGAGGCCATCGGGTACCTTTACCAGCAGCCCATCGCCGTCCAAGACACGTTCGCTCTCCACAGCTTCCTGGCCGCCATTGGGAGTAACCGCTCACGTATCACAGATCTTACCGTGTGTGGGTGGGGCACATCTCGCGGTACCCATCGTGCCATGAACTTTGCGAGCTTGACGCTCCTCGCTGGCTGCGTCAACCTGAAGACGCTCGACTTTGACTGCCGGATATTCTGGTACAACGATAGCAAGCGCCTGGCCAACCACTTCTACCGCGAAGCGCACTACTTCCTCGAAGCCTATGGTGCTGCCAATGGTGCCAATGATGCCGCGGTCGACATCATCAACCTCGACGACAAGAACTTCAACGGCTATCGACAGACGTCTCAGGACAAGACTGAGTACAAGAAGCAATTCGCGGCGGAGTTGAAGAGGCTCTTGAGCCGCTGAAGGAGGGCAAGATGGATGGCAGGGTTGCGATTCTTTGTCTCGCACTTGAGATGAGGCCAGTGAAGGAATGGACTTGCTGTGGGGCAGAGAGCTCTGCATTGCGTTGCTGTTACTGTGTTTGATCTCAACGCCACTGATATTTGCGCACTTGCTGGCCGTAGTGAATAGATCTCACGAGTATATGTATGGACATGATGATTTGGAACGGACTTTCAACACCTCATTGCCAGTATCAAACACCAACACTGCAGCCATCAACACCATGTTCCCCTTCAACGATCTCTATGACAGATTGCAGCGTCGCTACGGCGATCGCTTACAGCGACACGGTCTACCTTCGAGCCAGTACGGATACCCATCGGCCTATCAACCGCCGCAACAACTCGACACCTCGCGATACACGCAGCCATCTCCGTACGGCATACCGATAAACCCATACGGCTATCCTCCGCAGCGGCATCAACCAGTCCAGCAGTATTCGCAGCCTCACCAGTTGTACACCCAACCCCAGCAATCCACCCAGTACAATACCACCCAGCAACTTCAGCCTCACCAAATGTACACCCGGCCTCAGCAACCTGCCCAGCATGCCCCCCTTCAACAACTCCAGCCCACACAACCAACGCAACACGCTCAACCTCAACAACAACCTCAACCCGCACAGCCACGGCCACAGTCAACCGCACCCACCAACGACCCAGAATCCTGCCTCTCAACCCACAACACCGCGCGCTCCCAGAAAGCCCTCCAACCCCTCCAATGGTCCGACACCCTCACCACCAGCGCCCAAAACTGGGCCAATACCCTCGCCCGCGTGGACAACATGCAACACGATAACAGTCCACACGGACAAGGCGAAAACTTGACCATGGTCTGCGGCCCCGCGGCCAATACCTTCACTTTCGCGCAAGCTGTGCAAGGATGGCTAGATGAGGAGAGATTGTATCGTGGGGAGAGAGTTGGGTTGGAGGGGGATTATCACGTTTGGGGGCATTATACGCAGTGTCTTTGGCGTAGCACTACACATGTTGGCATGGCGAAGGCGAGGAGTAGGTCTGGAGCTTTGTATGTGGTGGCGAGATATTGGCCGCAGGGGAATATGGAGGGGGAGAGGCCTTATTGAAGGAGGGGTGGTGATGGCATTTTCGAGGACTGATGGAGAATGGCCCGAAGTGACGAGCTGATGACAGAGATTGTCGAGAAGTTTGCAGGAGTAGCAAGGGCACTGCTGTAATGACTGCTGTGTATAGCCTAGGTAACCCAATCAAAGTCCTGCCTGTGCATCCACAGATGGTAATGGCGCCCACAACGCCTCGCTTATACCATGAATGTTACACACTCAAGCTTTCGAGACAAAACCATATGCGTGCATACGCGGCGGAGTTCTTCATCCTGTAGTGACCAGTAGTCTTCATGCCCAACCAGTCACTGCACATGCAATTACCGGCCCTCCTCATCCCCTTCACCCCGCTCTCGTTCCCGCTTCTTACTCGGCTTCAGGACACCAGGCGTAGTATCCCTCTCTCGACTAAGTCGACTTTCCGTTCCGCCTCCAACCTTCGCTCGTGTCGGCGATGCAGTCGCCTCGTGCTCCAGCCCTGCCCAGTCAAGCTCCGTAGCCTCATCCATCGCCCTCTCCCTCTCCAACTCCGGATCCCGATGTTCGCTCAACCAAGCCCCGCCCCTCCCACCATCCCCACCCTCACCCGGACTGTTCGCAGCAGAAGACTCACTAGTACTCCACCACCCCTCCGGTCCCGACCGATGGCTGTTCTCTGTCTTCGCTGTTGATCCAGGCGATCCGATCACTGTCGATTCCGACAACATTGAACTTTGCTTTTCGGCGTCTTGTTTTCTTCGCTGTGCGCCCCGGTCTCGGAGGCGGGGGGAAAGGATAAGACGTTTATTACCATTCCCATTGCCGTTACCGTTTCTTTGGTTCGCGTCCTCAGTTGCTCGTACAGTCCTCTCACTCTCCGGACTCCTGCCCAACGACCCACCATCCGAACCACGAGAACCACGAGAGCCTCGGGAGCGCATTGAACGTACCGATGCCTGTTGTAACAACTTCCCAGTATGCCTATCCGGAATCGCAGGCGACCTGCCCATCCCAGGCGTCAAAGCAAACCTCTCAGGACCCCAAGAATCATCCCTCTCTTCCTCTCCTCCATCTCCATCCGCTTCGACATTGTCGCCAATATCTGTGAGCGAAGCATCCGTCTCATCCATCTGATCCCCATCATAATCCCCCGCCGTGCTAGGTCTGCCACTATCCCTCTCATCCAAACCGAAGTCAAACGCAGAAGCATCGCCTTGCAGGCCTGGTAGCCTTGCCCGACTCCGTCGACTCCGTTCAGAGTCCTCGTACCCAGGCGGTCCATTGCTCCCATTACTCCCTCCATTTCGACTATCGCCCACCAGGTTGGCTCGATCAAGGATGCCACGGTTCACACTCCTCCACCCCAAAGCCGCTTTCTTCGTATGTTCCGGCACAGCGTACGACTCTAGTGCTTCGAGCACATGGGGGAAAACGAGTTTATCAACGTCCGAAGCCCAGAGGAGGTCAAGGTGTTCGTACTTCTGTATCCCCTTGGCCACCGTGTGCCGTGGAAGTTCCTTGAGCATGAGTTTTATATCCACCAAACTATCCGAGCCTCCATATATCAGAACGATAGGCGTCTTGATATTGCGGGTAGGAAACTTCGCAACCTTGTAGTACTGCGACGTATTGCCAATGGCGAGAGGAGGCGTGATCTCATCGTCGTACATCTGAAACGTTCCGTTGCGTATGATTTGGAACCAGTGCACTACACTCTTCGTGCTCGTGAAAGAATACAAGTGTGGGTAGGCCGCGAGTTTCTGGTGCGGGCTGATGTTTTGGGATTTCCAGCCGAACAAGAAACGGAGACTGGTGTCTATGAACCAGGCGAAGATTGCTGGGTATAGCAAAGCCTGCCACATAGTCGTGCTGCCCAGAATAGCCTTCCGTCCAAAAGCCAAGAACAAGACCTCCGGATTGCTTTTGCATAAGCTGGCGACGACGCCTGAAGCGAGGCCCGGAGGAGCCATAGCAGGCGCTAGAGCGATGAAGACGTCGACTTTCGTATTGAGTGTCGGATGAATGCTGAGGGTAGCAAAGGCTTGGGCTGTGCCTTGGGAGAAACCGATATAAGACAGACTCGGCTGGCCGGTGGTCTCGAGGATGTAATTTATGGAGTCGGGTATATCGTGGAAAGCAAATTGATCCATACTGAAGTTCCAGAACTTCGCGTCCGTAGGCGCATAATTCAGACTCTTCTTCGAGTACTTGTTCCCTCGATTATTGCCGAGCCAGACATCGTAGCCCTGGTCCACCAACACGAAGGGCAAGCACCGTTCTTTCTCCGTAAGGCAGACCCAGACTTCGTCGCTCATCATCAGGCCATGATGTAAATACACGACCTTTTTCTGCACGCTCCCTTCTCCCGTGTTGACACGCTTGCCTTCCTCCCCTTTCCGCCAGCCCAAGCGGTGGAGACCGAGCAGATAGCCATCCCCGGTTTGGACGATATGTTCTTCAGCGTAGTAGCCGAAGAGTTCGCAGAGTTCGACAAAGTCTTGGGCTTGGGCTATCGGACTCGAGACGCTCTTCTTCCTGTTCCGTGCGCGGCGGGAGTAGGGGGAGGAGAGGGAGTTGAAGGTGTTGCGGCTGACGCGGTAGCAGAAGCGGATGATCGATCCAGGCAGTAATAGCGTGATTGATCGTATAGTCGTCTCGAGGAAGAGGAAGGTGAAGGAGAAGGTTAGGGCGAGGTATTCGGCTAGGTGCAGGCGGCCGATGAGGGGGATGTAGACCATGTTGGCGGTGGGAATAGCTGTTTGCAGGGGGCGTATGGTCACCGAGGAGGATGTGGGAAGGCCATAGAGGTGATAGGATGTAGATTGTGAGGACAAACATCCGCTAGGGTTGGGTGTGTCAATGGGGCGCCATGGTTGTGCATTGCCGATTCCGTCATTGTTTAACTCCGCATGTGAAAGCGGGTCCGTGCGCTGTCAGAGCCGCATCTCGAGATCTTGAAGATGAGACGATGTATCTCGCCATCATCACTTGCGGCAACAATATCACAGGTGATCATCTCGGAGCGCCGTAGAAAGATACAATATGCCTAGATAATCTTGAAGCAATCACCGTTCCCGCGACACCACCAACACCGCCTCCATAACCAAATCCGGCGCAAACATGCCATCCTCCTGCAAAGACATCCGTGAGCCGACATCACCACCCTGTTCTACAGTAATATGGCCACATACATGATAATGCATATGCTCACATACATGATAATGCAGGAGCCGCCCTAGCCCTCTGCCTCCAAAACAGCGACTGCGTCCTCATCCACCGCAACACCCCCGCCGACTGTATGAAGTACCCCCTCTCCGACACCCTCCCCACCCAATGCCAACAACTCAAACACGGCTATGGCGAGTGTAAGAGGGGCATGATAGATATGCGCAAGAGGTTTCGGGGGAATAAACCTATTGCTGCGAGTGTGGAGTTGGAGGCGGGGGGTGGACAGCCCGAGGGGATGCTTTATGCGGGACGGAATAGTTATCAAGATCCCAAAGCTGGTGCTAAGGAGGCGCCGAGGGAGGGGGAGGAGTATGAGGTTTATACTAGGAATGATGGGATTGAGGATATACGGAAGAAGTAGGCCGAAGATCTGAGTGAGAATGGGAGGCTCTACTTTGACAGGCATTGTGGGCATTTAGCGGCATTTGGGACGGCGCAGAAGCATGGCATTGTACGATACGGACACCGCGGTTCATGCATGACCGACCCGAACAACGGACAAAGAAGACGCAAGCCATGCCAACCTGTAACTTCTATCACCATCCGCCACCTTGACCTGTTGCTCATCCCCTCGTCCTACTAACAGTGGCGGTATCCTCTACTGCCCTACCTGAGCCGAAACACCCAGCGAGTGTTTCCAGGACTGCAGAGAACCTTCATAGATAACAACCAATGACATTCCATCCGCGGCTACTCATTGCGAGCTAGACGACCGCTTGGGTAGAACCTTTGCACTTTAGCATCGAGACGTTGGTCCAGCTCAAGACGAAGTCGTCGCATCTATCAGCCAAAATGTCTAACAAATCCATGAAGGTTTCTTCAGGCGGTCTGGTGTGCCTATGTGCGACTGATACGACTCGATTTCGGCGTTCCGAGCAATGTCTGAGTACACGAAGCGGTCTGCGGTTCAAGAAGCATAACTAGCCTCGTGAAGGCTGGGCTTTCTCATAGCGTGTCCGCAGCGAGATATGCACAGACTCGAACTCATGGATCAGGGCGTGGTTGGCCGGTCTTGCGGAGTGCAGTGAAGTCAATCCTTGTGCACTGAAAATGCACAAACTGCACGTACAGCCGTCGCAAGGCTGTACAACACACTGCACATAGGTTTCCTGTACATAACAAGGCCGGAACTGCCTAATCGGGCATACCGCGGGCATTAAAACTACACATCATACACATAACAGATGTAACAAGGATCCTAAGAATGTACAGCACAGTGCACAAGGGTCGAAAACTGTACAACACAAGGATTGACATCACTGGCGGAGTGAAAGAGGTAGAGTGGCGTTGTCTTGTAGCTTTTTGCTCGTGCGCTGTGTTACCTAGCCTCCAAGCCTCTCAGCATCGACCAAACCCTGGTGGATGGCAGCGTCCTGTCGTATCCTCAGGTAAATCAATGAGGTAGAGCAATCTGCTAAGCTAAGCTCCATCTTAAGATCGCAACTCGTTCTTGATCTTCGAATAATCTGTATGACTGCTTGGTAATCGCAGGGTTACTCTGAGAGCTTGTCAAAGACTTCAAGTCTATCTTCCGGTACTCTCGTGGCTGGAAACTACCCGGCGGCCGATAGAAGAGCTCCAGTGTCGTTCGGGATCTAAAGGAAGGCTAGCAACGTCCGTTGTGATCGAGCCTCGCAGAACCCCCTTTACCCAAACCCTAACCCTAAGGCTGCGACGACTGGACGCTCGCCCACTGTTCACAATGTGTGCCGATACATGGGGCTAGACAGTGTGGAAGCGCAAGCTGCGCAAGATGCAGAAATTACGAGACTATACAATACTCATATATCGCCAAAACCAAGCCTGCATACAGATCCAGCAGACCACCATCGACTCCCGGTATGCACCAACACACCGCCTCCATCCCCCAGCCCATTGTCAGATACCAATCACAAGAACGCCTCTGATTTAACCACCAACCGTATGTACCGTTTGACTCCATACGCGCCCCCATCATCTACAAAAAACCCTTTGACAAACTACTCTTTCGCGCCGGGACCTCGATCTTCACATCGCCGTTCAGAGAAGGCAAGCCAATGGAGCTACCTCTTCTGCTTCCGCCGCCATTATCGCTCAGCGCTGCGAGCGTGCCGCTGCGGCGGACGCTTTGTTCGCGTTCGCGGCTCACGGCGCGCATAGTGTCGAGCTCGCGCTCCAGTCGGAGAGTCTTCTCGCGTTCTTCGCGGAGTTCTCGCTCGGCGCGCTTGGCTGCTAGCTGGGCGGAGGAGTCGGAGGCTTGTAGCTCTTCGATTGCCTGGAGGTGTTGTTTTAGCTTGTCTTGGGAGCGGCCGAGGTCGTCTTGGAGGAGCTGGTAGGACTTTTCGCGGCGCGAGATCTGGGCTTCAAGGTCTTTGACTGTGCGGTCCACGTTGCGGACGCTGCGGACTTCGGTGTTACGGGTGCGCTCCAAGTCTTCGAGGGAGGCTTCGAGCTGTGGAAGTGTTAGCAATTGTCTCTGAAAGGATCAGTGGAAAGTGAGCTTACCTCTTGGATCCTTCCATGCAAGAATCGAACATCCTGACTTCCGCTGGAGTAGCCTTTAGTCTCCAGGTCAATGTACTTGAGCTGCAGATCTTTCAGCGCCTTCTCCAGCGCCGCCTTGTCCTTGTGCAATTGCACGCTCGTTTCACGTGCACTTCCAATGTCCTTCTGGATCTCTTGCACCAAACCATCCGCGCGCCTCATCTTGCCTACAGCGGCCGCAGCGATGTCTTCCTGGTGCGCCAGGCGAGACTTCAAGTCCAAGACCTCGCGGTCCAAGGATGCAGCATCGCGCTTCGAAGGTGAGCCATGATGCGACAAGTCCTCCAGACGGTCTGCTGCTTCTTGAAGCCTGGCTTCCAGACCCTTCCTCTCCTTCACGAGCTGGTCGCGCTCGGCAGCCACATCATCGACATTGGTGCGAAGACCACGAACCTGCCCAAGCAAATCCACGATCTTACCTTGCGCATCATTATGCGCATTGACCGCATCGTCGCGAGAGTCAGACAAGCTCCGCAAGGCGACTTCGAGCCTTGACTTTTCCTTGGCCCAGGTAGAGCTGTTGAGTACCTCATCATCCCACTTGTTGCGCAGCTCCTCCAGCTCGTCACGAAGACGGTCGTTCTCACTGCGCGCATGGATGACGCTGTTACGCTCGATCTCAAGCTCGTTGTTGAGCGAAGCCAGTTCGGACTGATACTTCTTCCGCGTTTGCTCGACAGATGACTCTTTGTCTTCGAGGTCCATAGCACGTTGAGATCGGTAGTCCTCTAGCTCGTTCTGGAGCCGCTTCTTGGCTTGTAATGCGCTTTCGAGATCGGTCCGGGTATCTTCGAGCTGCTCCTCGTACTGCTGGGTTTGACGTTGCAGGTCATCGACGAGCTGGTCCATTGACTTCCGTTCAGACATGATCTGGGCACATGTCTCCTCTGCCTCCTTGCCCTGCGACCTGGCGAATTGCTCAGCACGACTCGCCTTGAGCACAGCAACTTCTGCTTGCTCCAGCTTCTCAAAGTACTGATTCGCCCGAGCCTTGTACATGTCCAGGTTGGCAGTGACCTCAACAAGCTTCGAGGCTTCGGTGTCCAGTCGAATCTGCATGTCAGAGAACTCCTGCAGCAGCTGCGAGTGGTTGGCAGCCTCTTGCTCCCGCTCATACTCAATATCAGCCAATTCAGACTTTGCATCCCGCAGCTCAACCTCAGCAGTCGCCTTAGCGTGCTTGATGTCGTCGAACGAAGCCTTCGCCTCCGCAAGCTCAGAGATAGCAGCATTGTGCGACGTCAACAAAGACCTTCTCGATTGCTCCTGCGAGTTGATGAGATCGTACAACTCTTCGTGACTCTTGGTCTGCACTTCCTTGAGCGAGAGCTGCCCAGTCCGGATACTCTGCTCAAGCGACGAAACCTTCTTGGCAGAATCATCAAGCATGTCATGCAACCTGAAATTCTCTCGCTCCAGCTTCTGCACTCGCCTCAGTGACGGACTCTCAAGGTCATCCTGCCAAGCAGCCTTATTCGGACTCCGGTCAACCTGTGCCTGCAAGTGCCGGGCACGCATCTCAGACATCTGCAGCTGGTTCTGCACTAGCTCGAGCTCGGCAGCCATGTCCATGCGGTTGTTGTACGTCACGGTGTCGACCGTGCGGTCGGAGCGTGCAGAGTCATTGCTAGCCTTGCTGATGTGGCGCTGATTCGTCGGCGTACCATTCATAGGCGTCGGCGAGAAAGTCTTGCGGTTGTCGTTCCATTCCCGGCGAAGATGGCTCGGCGAGGAGCGGGCATTGACCTGGCTTGAGTTCATCTCCTCCAACAAGGCACGTTTGGAGTTTTGATGACGGTAGTCGTTCTCTTGCATGTCTTCGCTGTGCTGCATTCGGAGGTCTTCGAGCTGGGCTTCAGCGCGCGAGAATCGGTCAGTTGCTAGGCGTAGAGCGTGTTCTGAGGACTCAAGCTTTTGCGCGAGGTCGATGGTTCTTGACAAGTCAGGCTTTGAACCGTCAATGTTCGATGGTAGACGTCCGTTCTCTGGGTCGAAGACCTTCTGCAGCAGACGAAGATGGTCACGAGCCTCATTCAGCTCTTGGTTCGCCTGGTCGAGCGTAGACTGCACAGTACGCGTGTTCTGCTGTGCTTGACTGCGCAATTGCCGCTCAGTCTCCAGCTTCCGATTCGCCTCTGCGAGCTGCAGGCCTGTGGCCGAA
>JAKLLW010000456.1:0-32895 GCA_022814695.1 Neocatenulostroma microsporum
AACTTGTTGGTGCGGTTGTAGGTAGGTGGCGTGCGGGACGTTTTGATTGTGTTGACGATAGTCGGCACGCTCAGGCCGGCGCGATCATTGACATCTTGCAGTGTGCTCTTCACCAGACCCAGGGAGTTGGTTGGGCACCATGCTTCCGCTACCAGCGTCTTGCGGGCGGGATCGTAGCTAAAGCGATTGAGGGTTTGGTAGACGCTCTTCTCCTTCTTGACGATGATCATCCAGGCTGCCAAACTCCGGCCAATCTGGGTAAGCTCTGCGTCCAGCGTGCGCTTAGTGTTGCCAAGCACATTGGACAGGTCCTGCAGACGAGAGTTGACTTCGTGAATCTGCTCGCGGCGTAGCTCGCTGTTCTCGTCTACGTTGTAGATGTCTGCACCTAAGCTCTCAGAGATCTTGCGGATCTTCGCAATGATCTCCTTGCCGTGCGCGAAGATGACGAAGACGTTCTTGTGCACCTCCTCGTTGTTGTGTTCGGGGTCAATGATGGGGTCCGGGATCTCAGACTGGTTCATGTACAAGTTGCCACGAAGCGTACGCCAGAGGATACGTTCGAAGGCGCCCATGCGCTCGCGCGGGATCACACCAGCCACGAAGCCGATGTTCATGACGCTGAAGCTGTGCTGGGCTTGTCCGTGCTGGCCAGACTCGGCATTGCCGTTGGCCTGTTCGACATCCCGGAGCAGTGGCGCATCATCGCTGTCATCGATAGACTGGCGTATCTCCTCTGTCTGGCCTCGAGCTCTGTCAAAGAAGCCGCCCGCTTCGCGCAAGACCCATCGCCACTCTGTCAACTCCGTTTCCCTCTTCTTCAATGTCTCGTAGCTGTCATTCAGCCCAGCAATCCTCTGCTCTAAGCTCTGGCTCCTGTCCGCGAGCTCATCAATCTCCGTCGCGCTCGGCGCAGACATGGTGAAGGCATGCTCGAAGTCGTAGATGGACCGCATTGGGATCTCATTCTTCTCGATTTGGGAGCGGAAGTAGGTGAGTTGGCGCTCGACATTGTCCAGCCGGCGGATCTCTTGTGTGAAGGTGCGCTGGAAGGCCGACGTGTCTGGGTTGAGCTACACGTCATCAGTATTCCTTTATTATATCTCGTGCTCCGTGATCATGTGCGGACATACATCTCTGAACTGCATACAACCCAGCTCTCCCAGCGCAGACACGACCTCGCGGCCAATCTCGTTGGAGACATAGAGCTGGGTCAGGGTCATGTCCACGCTCCGGAAGAGCGAGTCCTTCGTAGGCGCCATCTTCGGGGTGACCTCTCGCTTGCTGCAGAGAGATACAGATGGTGATACGAAGGGGTGTTGATGGGGATGGGTGCTGCTAGGCAACTTGTTTCTTCTGCTGAAGCTTGGAGGTCGAGGCGGCGAATGACCCTGCCAAGCTACAAGCTACACATGCGGCCCGTGCGTACATGAGAAGTTCGCGACTCGAGGCGCAATTGGCCCCAATCCTCAATCGCGCCGACATCAAGGCAGGCGCGTTGCTGCATGCGGCTTGCTCTATGCCTAAGGCACAGCCAAGACCAAATGGAAGGAGGAATCTCTGACATTAACAACATAAGGTACAAGTCACAGCTTGACACACAAAGAGTACATTGCCTGAGCAGTCTGTGAAATGTCTCTTTTCTCGCCAAAAGCCCCTAGCCCTTAGTCAAGATCATCCTGTATCTTCTAATTACAGAGTCATCAAGCCGGACGCTCATTGCCAATGTCGATGTCAGTCTCAGTCTGTCCTCCGCGCTCCTACCAATGCTTCCTCTCACCCACCTACGCCACCTCCACCGCAGCACACCCCTCCTCCATCCTTCTTCGTCTACCAATGGCGATTGCGCTGATTGTTACGAGCGGCCATGGTCGCAGCTGTGGGCGCCGACTGGTTGCCGAGATGATTCGCGCGCCAGTCATGCTCGGGTTGCAAAGCCCAGTTGTGGAGGTCAAGCCGAGCCTCATGCTGATTCGGCGGCGGCATCTGAAGAACAGTTAGCTTTGCCCGTCTATGTTATAGCTACCGGTGCGATAAGACTTACCGGCTGGATCCCGTTGTTGAACAAGTTCACGTTCTGCAGGACGACCGCGTACCTGTCGACGAGATCCCTCAGAACGTTCTTTTGGACGTATTTGCCATGGAACCCTTGCCAGTTAGGTGACCACATCTGCGGGTGGAGAGAGTCTGGGCCGCCATTAACCACATGAGGCTCGACGACGGAGACGAGCTCGGTGTCGAACTCCAGCTGAGTGCCGTGGGCGGCGTCTGTGTCGACGAGGTACTTGAAGAGGCCGTGAATCCGGTCACCCCAGCCAGTGATGCCGACAGAGAAACCGGCCAGTCCCAGGGTGACGAATTGCATCTTGATCGGGAAGTTGTTGTTGTTTTGGAGGGGCTTGGTGCGCTCGTGTAGTTTGTTGACGAAGCTGATAAGCGAAGGGTCATTGAGATTGCCGAGATTGGTCGGCACTTCCTTGTTACCGTGCCTCGCCATAAGGACGGTGTGGCAAAGCATGAATGTGCCTGGTCCACCGGGCCTCACACCTTCTGGCCCAGCGATGAGCCCGCTGTTCAGCATGTTGTTGTATCGATGGATCATAGTCGCGAACTCAAGCTGCAGCAGCGCCATCATTTGCGGACCAGGATTGCTGGAGCAGCGAATGCAAAAGAAGACGAGGAAGTATGGCGTATCCGGGGTTGGTAACTCAGTGCCACAATCGGTTGCTTTGCCCAGTGGAACGTCCCAGAGCATCTGAGTCTCATCGGTGACTTCGTTGCCAGTCCTCCACACCCCTGCGGGCGGGATGTGGCCAGGGTAGTGACATGCGATACCAGCGTGAGCGCACTGACTACAGGGCTTGCCATTGTGTCCGTCGCAGAGGTGGTTGTCTGTGGACTGGCAGGGCGAACAAGCGTTCCTCACCTTCTTCATGCGTGACTTCTCCCTCTCCTGGGCCTTCTTCGCGTTCTCTTCGTCGGTCCTGTCTGCGCTCGTCTGCGTTCACGTCAGCAAGATCATTCTCTGTGCACAGGCCAAGTGTATAGACTCACCCGGATCGTAGCTCTCACGTATGGCAGGTCACCAGCTTCCGGGATGTGGAAACCCCAAGCACTGACAAGATCCCTACGGCTGCCCCTGCGCGTGAACCCTTCCCAGTGACCTATGAAGTCGCGCGATCCAGCATTGTCGTTGTAGATCCAGATGATAGGCACGTCCAGGTTGTACGTTCCCAGTACGTTGACATGAGCTGGGTTCCCTGCGGTCACGACTCCCAAGGCGTACTCTCGGTCAATCATACCCTCACTTCTCATGAAAGCAAGCATGAAATAGAGTTGATCGATGTTGAATTCGTTCAGCCAGGTGAGCTGCTGCATCTGCTCATCGTATCCCTGGGTACCTTGTGTTAGTCCACCGAAAGTCTCAAGCCTACAGCATCGTAAAATTGTCAGTGTACGTCAAGACCCTATGATCGTATGGCAAACTCACCTCTCACGGAGGAACTCTGCATACTCAGGAGTAGGGATGCCACGCACGTTATGCGGCGTGTCAGCAGGGCTGAGGCGTGCTGTAGCCGGAGAAAAGTTCTGAAACATGCGCCGGAGGACTTCGTCGATGTCGATGCGCGGCAAAGGTCCCACTTGCCATCTCTGAGGGTTGTTATTCTCATCGATCATGGCGCGAGTGTCATTGAGACCATCCAAGACGGCTTGGGGCCCACACAGTAGGCCAGCATTGGGAGTTGTGTTCGGCCGGAGCTCCTGCGCAATGGCAGCCTCAAGACGGCCGAAGGTATCCGAAGGCGCGTAGATGCCTTGGTTGTGTGTCGTGGTAGCGGTAGGAGCGTTGGCGATGTTGTAAGCCTCAAATAGCCCGCCTTTCGAAAACATCTTGGCAATGCCCTGCAGTATATCTGCCTTGATATCTTCCGACACTTCCTTACCTGCCGTTTCCTCTTCCTGAAGTAGCAGATCGATAAGCCCTTGCTTGGTCAATTCTTTTGCCCCCCGTGAACGACTGCACAGGCTGAGCTCGACGGCATGACTCAGCAGGTCATCCAAATGCATGTTGTGATACCTCGATGAGAGGATGCCGTTTGGTGCAGGCGCAATGCCGCGTCTCGCATTGGCAATCTCGAACCAGTTGATCAACTGGTATTTGCGCGGCCGATCACCCATTATTGGTAAGCCATGCTCTGAAGATTGGATGAGCCGGAGCTTTTCTGAAGTCATAGAGTGATAGTCGTACGGGCGATCGAACGACGGCTGCACGGATGACCGGTCTGACGCCAAATACTCATCCATGATACGCCGACGTTCGCGCTCAGCCATGGCACACAGTTCGATGTAGTCCATGAACGGGGAGTCCATGACGGTCATTATCTTCCCAGAGATCTTCTTCGTCGGCTTGTACGTCGATCTGTTTGTTCCATAGTGTTCAGGCGTCGTCATGTGCTCCAGCTTCTTCGACAGCTTTTTGAAGTCTCCAATAAGCTGGACCGCTTCACCAGTACGCTGGCGCCACTCGTCTTCTGCCGCCCGAATATCCCCAGAGTCTCCATGCTTGTGCCCCAGTTCCAACAACAGCTTCTCCTGACCGCTCAAAATGTCGATAACCTCGTCCGGCCAGCGTGCGTCGCGGTAGTCTGTGGGTGGGTTAAGCGCCAGCGGAGACGGCGGGGATGGTGCTTCTGGGGTTCCGATGCTACCAATGAGCTTTTTGTAACGATCTCGAATACCTCTATGCTCGATCGAGCCCCCTGTGTTCTTGTACTTGTTCCACTGCTCCACAACCTCGGCCCAGGTCAACTTGTCGATCTCACGCAGCTTGATCAACAGCTTCTCCTCGCCCGACAGCATATCGATCACTCGCTGGTCTCGCCCAGTCTCAGGCACGCTCATAGGCGGATTGAGGAGCCAGTGCGGCGGCCGTGTGCCCAAATTTGACGACGTCGGCGTGCTGCCGCCCTCTCCAATCTCCTTGATGAGCCTTCGAAACAGGATGTCAATTGCGGACCTAGAGATTTCCTTGCCAGTCGCCTTCTTAAATCTTGCGAGTGTGTGTTTGCCTTGGCGTGGGAGCTTAAGGACTTCCATGATCAGGATGACCATCTTCCCCTCCGTGGTTAGAGTGTTCAAGACGTCTTGCGGCCGATCGCTCTGATCTAGTCCTTCGGGATCCTGGCTTGGCGTTTCTCCTTCCCGAAGAGTGAGCTGAATGTCCTTAGGCGCAGTCAGGTTCGGGTCCGGCTTGCGCCTCTTGGTGGCTGGCTGCTCGCCTCCCTCGCTGATGTCGTTTCTCGCTCCTGCGGCGTCGTTGACGGCGGAGCGGCGGCGCTTGACAGGTGCGGTGGTAGCTTCGCCGGACGCGGGCGTCTGCTTGCCTGCTCCGGTGTCGACCGGAGCGTCGCCATCACTGCCTTCAGAGTCGCTTGAGCCCTTGTCGGTGTCATCTGCCGTTGGTGCGGAAGACGCGCTCTTGCTGTTCTTCTCACCCCCCTCTTTCTCGGCAGTCTTCTTCGGCGGCATGATGTTGAATTGCGACTTCGATTGTTGTTTGAGGAAAGGTAGGTTCTAAGACCACGTTGTAGGAAAGTGTAGATGCGCGACGAGGTCAGCGCTCCAGGATGTTGCAGACGTTCACGGAAGCGTGAGGGCTCCAGAATGTTGCAGAATCTGCGACAGTGCAACTTCTTGCAGCTTGCAGAATTGCAACTTCTTGCAGACGTTCACGGAAGCGGGTAGAAGGAGAAGCGTTCGTTTGTTCACACGCGACGCGTAGGCGACTGCGGGACTCACGCGTTCTTTCGGGAGGCTGCATTCACTGGACGCAATCTCCAAAACCGGCATTCATTGAACTGATCGCTCTGATCTAGTCCCGACGCACGTTGAACATTCAAGCGCTTGCTTCCTCTTCCACTGCAACCTCCAAGACGCGACCGTCAGCCACAGCAACAACTTCCTGGATCAGGATCATCCAGCGACAGTAGCATGCAGGAGTTCGATCTCGACGAGGAAGGCGAGCGCGCCATCGCCTGGGACGGTGATGTCGACGTCCTCGCCGACCTGACCGAGACCATCAGATCTGCTTGGGTGGACCGGGACATGGAGGCAAGTGTGACGATGCTATGTCTTTGAGGTTACAGGAAGATGTCCGTTTGCTAATCGGCGCGATGCAGACGGTCGAGGCGTTGTGTACTGCTATGCTCGACAACGACAACCTCCCCCCCTTCCAGCGCGGCCGCTTCAACACGTACATGTCTTTGATCGAGGGTGAGGAGCCAGCCGCGAGGCTCGAAGAGGCAGCATTCTGGCTCAACAAGGCCGCCGCACTGCTAAAGCAAGCTGGTACGCAGAGCGACGAGATTGCGGTATGGCAAGAGAAGGTCCGCAAGGTCCGCTCTCGCGTCGTGTACATTGAGGAAGACGACGACACCGGATCAGAGGATCCCCCATCCACGGAGACGGAGAAGGCGGATCCCATCCATGCATTGCTCGATGGCACTGTAGAGAGCGACTCAGAGGCCCCAATTGCTGCACCAGCGCCAAACCTGGATGCCGATACGGAAGAAGCAGACCGTGCGACAGCTGAAGCCTTCCTGGCCGAGCGCGCGCAGAGAGCCGGTAAGTCTACCTTCTGCTTGTATCACATCTTATTGTTCGCTTCTAATAGCAACCCTGTATGCAGCTCTTCTTACATCCGCCGACGACACCACCGATCCTCAAGCCCAGTCCGCATTCCCAATTCGCTCCCTGCTCGGCGGCACCGACGAAGTCGAGCCCGACACGACGAACACCTCACCTGCGCCTCCCTTACCTGCGCCTCCCACCGACCCGTTGGCGTCTAGCCCGGATGCCGACACTCGCGAAGCAGACCGTGCGACAGCTGAAGCATTCCTCACCAAGCGCGTAAAGGACAAGAAGATCTCGCAGAGCTTGTCGAAATTACCACCGGGTCAGCGTCTCAAGACTGCCACTCAGTCGTTCAACGCAGGCGAGGGCAGCAAGGGCAGTCTTAGGCGCGCGCCGTCCAAGATGAACCTGTTCGAGCTGAGGAAAATGATGGAGGATAAGGCGAAGGAGCAGGGGAAGGAGGGCGAGGGCGAGGGGAGCAAAGACGTGGCTTGACGTTGAGACACGCTGAAGGTGCTGAGGTGTGAAGGGTGGTTGGCATTGTTTAGCGTAGCTTTTGTATAGCTTTAGTAGCTATACCTTAGATACCGAACTTCTACCGAACTACTACTAAACCGTATACGCTAAGCCTCGTTACAATCTATCTATAAGCTACCTATACTATACTTAATAAGTATACCTCTCGCTCGCTACTTATAAGAGCGTACGAGTAGATAGTCTATACGGTAAGTAGTATACTATCTATATACGCGAATACTTAAGGAACGAAAGAGGAGAGAGAGGGCTATAAAGCCTATATCGACTATATACGTTACGTACCTAGCTAGGAGCTAGCTAGCGGCTAGCTAAGAGCTAGAGGTACGCTAGTACCCTAATACTTAAGTATTCGCGTATATAGATAGTATACTACTTACCGTACGAACTACCTACTCGTACGCTCTTATACTTAAGCTAGCTATTAGTATCTAAGGTACTTCTTAGTACTACCTATATTTACTCGTTTTACGCCTATATAGTTAGCTCCTTACGTAATATCGTACGTATCTAGATATACTATACTATCTTCTTATAAAGGAGCTAAAGTCTTTAAATATAGTACGAGTATCTATATCTACTAGTATAGTAGTAGTAGTAATAGTAGTAGTATTAATAAGAGTAGTAGTAACTCTAAGCTAGCTTAGTTAAGCGCTACGCTACCTAATTCCTACTTACTAGTTAATACGGCCTATAGTAGCTCGCGCGTCGAGTACTTGTATCGCTATAGTGTTTAATAGCGTTAGAGTCGTCGCGAAGGCTTAACTAGTATCGACACGGCGCTAGAGCACTCTCGTGGTTCAACCACAACCACTCATCTCTTGCATGGAGCTCATGCAAGCTCTCACACCTCCCCAGCCATCTGCCCTGCACAACACCGCGGCGGGGCTGGGGCAGGTCGTCGCCGTAGCACGTTCCTGGCCGAATCAATAGCCCGATAACCATTTTCTGTACCTGCGTATCAATCCTACCATCTCCAGCGCATTCTACTACTGCTGCACGTAATAGGCACCAGCGTCAGTTTCGCGACAGGTTCATTGTTATAGGCTAAGCTTGATCTGGATCATACATGCGTGAGACATACTGGGCGCGATCGCGACAAAGAATTGAGTGCGACGAGGAGTGCGACACGCATGATAAGACCAGACGGCAGCGAGACATACTGAACGTAGCCTTTGATCGTATACCAAGAAGCGCATCGCATCGGTCTTCACCAGGAGAGCATAGCAATCGCAAAACACCAAACGTCGAGACGAAAGAGCAAAGCATAGCCAAAAGCGCAGACACACAATCCAACCAGTGGCCGCATGCTACGACCCACAGACAGCATGACCGCCCGGCAAGCATACCTCGATTCCCACCCGAGCATCAACGCCAGTATGGAAGACTTCGAAGCGCCCCGCGAGTTCTCCCCAACCCTCCCCATCGAGCTTCCCTCCCAACATTCCGGCTTCCGCAGCAATGCCGCCTCAGACTACAGCGAAGCCAGTTCAAGGCGATCCTACAGCCCACCAGCGTGGCGCAAAGCAGGAAGCGGGTGGTTCAATCACCAGAGCATGTCTTTATCGCCTAGTAGAGCAGGCTTCAGGAGTAAAGAGCCCAGTCCGCAGTACCACGATGCGATGGAGACAGAGGATGAAGGGGATGTGACGGCTTATCGGATAGCGACTGGTGTGCCTTTACCTGGGTCGCCGACGAAGGGGCGGACGCCTAGTCTCAGTCCTGAGCCGTACACTGGAGCTGGGGCAAGCGAAGTGGATAGGGGTGGTGGTGGGTTGCATCATCGAGAGCAAGTGAATGTGGATGCGAGTGTACATGTACCGCAAGTAGAGGAGCCCGAGTCGCCGGGGTGGGAAACACCTACGCAAAGTAATTGTAAGTTTGCTCGAATCGGCAACCCTTTCTTCTCAATCACTATCGCACCCTCTACCCCCACGTCTTCCATCACCAGCACCGCCTGTCAAGATGCCACGCCCTATGACCATGCAACAGCTTCAGCAGCGCAAACGCCCTCAACAGCTCCCCAGAAAGCTGACAACAGTCTCCACAGACTTCCGCTTCTCCACCCGCCTCGACGTCGTCCAAAAGACCCAACCCATAGAAGATACCCTCGCCACCCTCCGCAAAGCCTACCAACGCCTTACCGCATCCCGCTGGGCGACTTTCCTCTGGACGCTCGGCCTTCTACTAACCTGGATCGCCTCCGTCCAGCTCTTCTCCACACCAAACAACGGCCCAGTGCCCGATCTCATCAAAGTAGCCGGTCTCGCGAAAAGCCTCGAGCCAGCTATCTACTACAGCGAAAGGGGCCATGCGCAAATTGGAGAACTGCAGGAAACAGGCGTAGCGGTCTGGGACTTGGGAGAGAGTGTGCGGATGACCAACATGACCTCTGCACCGATAATCGTGCATCAACTCGACGATCTCAGCGACAGCATCAAAACCCTCGCGATAGAACTTACCCGCTTCTTCGCGGGAGTAGACGGCGACATCGATAATATCCTCTTAACGATGGAGTGGGCGCAACGCGAACTCACTACCCTCTCTGCCGTCCCGCAGACCTCTATTAGCTCGCTCTGGTCAAACACGCACAGCCTCCTCTCCCGCGTCGGCCTCATGTCCCAAGGAAAGCTGACGCAGAGTTTGCTTGGGCAAACGCACCAACAGCTTACGAGATCTACGCTTGAGAGGGTGTTTAACGAGTACCTGGGGGTGTTGGAGGAGAGCATCAACAATGAGTTGACGTACAGTATGCAGTTATTTCAGCTGTTCGAGGCCATCGACAAACAATTCCTTAACCTCCAGCGCTCCGTCATCCGCGAGCAGGATACGCAAGAGCGTCTCGAAAACGACTTCCTCTCCTCCCTCTGGACGAAAGTCATCGGTGTCAATGCCTCCAAACTTCGCAAATACGAGAAAAACCGCGATCTCCTGGCATCCGTGCGCGATCGCACGGTGCGCAACAAACACGTTCTAGTCGACCACAACCAGCGGCTCAGACAACTGCAGAGTAACCTTGAGATGTTGAGGAGGAAGTTGGTTTCTCCGCTCGTGAGGAGTCAAAACAGCAGTACACTGTCTGTAGAAGAGCAGATTAGGGGGCTGGAGGGGACTTATGCGCAGTTGAAGGGGAGTCGGGAGGTGCAGAGGAAGAGGATGTTGGAGGTTGTTTTTGGAGCGGGGGATAGACGGCATGGTGGGCAAGGGTATATGATTGGGGAGGCTTCTTCTGGATAAAGAGCTCGTGTGGTTTGAGGCGGCGTCGGTGTCAGAGGGAGAATTTCACGAGGTGTGACGAGTTGGTATCTACCTGGAAGCATACGAGAGTGATTTAGGGGGTGATTGGTCTTAACATTGATGCTTGCTGCTTGGAGATATCAGAGAAACGCTGGCGCTTTTGGAGCTTGGGAGTACAATTGGGCAATTGATGAAGATGCTTGCTTGATTGACCATTTGGTGCGCAGGCTTCATGTTCTGATAGTCTTACGTACATGAGAGACATATGGTCCCGCTGCTCAAGCATTGCTGTGCGCTATGCGTCTCGCTGTGTGACTTCCTATTACAGTTGATGGCCTTGGCCGAAGTCCCTGGACTTTTCTAGATCGCTGGCGGAGCATGTTGTCGCCTCTTGTGGCATTCACCTTCTTGCTTCTACAGCTTGGCATGATCTTGTCGAGCACGTGGCTGTTGTCCCATTCATTTCCCAGGCTTCGTCTCGTCTTGCCCTCGTGCGTCCATCAACGTGAAGTCCTGCTGCGCCCCCCTTGGCACGCTACGGGTATGCAGCGGTTGCAGCCACGGCCACAACCGCAGTGAAGTCATTGGCCTGAGCTCGCAGAGCGCACATGCTTGCCAGAGCTTGACCATCAAGTTTCTTGCGAATCGTCACCGACGAGGGCTTTTGCACTGCCTCATTTCTGCTGTCGTTTTTCATCACGGTATCTGCACGAATCGGCAGGGAGTACAGACGCCCACGAGACACCGGACCACTGAGCTCGTTACACGAATTGAGCAGCCGACCCCGAACAAGAGAGCTTACGGTACAGCTGCATACCGAGATACCTACATCTTCTGCCGATAGCTATGGGTGAGTCCTCGTCCTTCTCCCTCTTCTGCTGTTCTCCTGATCTCCCAGGTGGAGATGTCACTGGCCTTGGCGAAAGAAACACCCCTACCAGCCACCCTCCAAGCTCGCTCCGCCGCTGCCAATGCGATAGACTTTCTTGGCTAAAACCTGACACCACCTCCTCCTACGACCGCATACCATCCCAGCGCATAATATATAGAGCTGTAGAGTACGACGAAGCTAATGTGAACTGCGACGAACAGCCCCCACCGACTTCAAGCGCTCCTTCAGCAAGCACGGCCGCATGGGCAGCAAGCCCAAGAACCAGGACAACATGACAAGAGAAGACGGGCCCAACGGGCGGCCATCTGGCGATAGCAATGCGGATGAGAGTACGCCCCTCGTCAGCGCGGCGAGTAGACTGGGCAATCTGGGATCTTTCCCGCAGAACTCGAAGGGCACGCCGTTGTACAAGGACGACAGGGCATGGGTCAGATGGCCGATGAACTTCCTCCACCTCACCTGGGCGACGCTGACCAGCAACTATGTGAACATCTTGCTGGTGTTCGTGCCGGTGGGTATTATACTGGGAGCACTGGACATCGACCCGACGGCTATCTTCGTTGTCAACTTCCTTGCGATTGTGCCTTTGGCGGCGCTATTGAGCTTTGCGACTGAAGAGCTTAGTGTGAAGCTCGGGCAGACACTTGGCGGACTTCTGAATGCTACATTCGGCAATGCTGTCGAGCTTATTGTAAGCACAACGCTTCCCTCACAAAGCAAACAAGGCAGATTACTAACCCCATCCAGGTCTCCATCGTCGCTCTAAGAAAAGGCGAAATCCGCATCGTCCAATCCTCCATGCTCGGCTCCATCCTCTCCAACATCCTCCTCGTCCTCGGCTGCTGCTTCATCGCCTCCGGCGTCCGACGCGAACAATCCGAATTCAACGCTACAGTCGCTTCAACCATGTCATCTCTCATGGCCGTCGCAGCAACCTCCCTCATCATTCCCGCAACCCTCTACGCCTCCCTTACCAAGAGCCAGGAGAGCGCTGAGACGAACATCCTCATCCTCTCACGCGGGACCGCCATCATCCTTCTGATCCTCTACTGCCTGTACCTCTACTTCCAACTCGTCTCGCACGCTAAGCTCTTCGACGCCGAAGCGCAAGAAGACGGCGGTGATGGCGAAGCCAAGGAGCCGGAAATCCTCTCCCCGATCGCAGCAGGAATCTGTCTCGTCATCGTCACAGTCCTCGTGGCCGTCTGCGCCGAGTACCTAGTCGACAGCATCGACTCTATCGTCTCCACCACCGGCATCAGCAAGACATTCATCGGTCTTATCCTCCTACCCATCGTTGGGAATGCGGCGGAGCATGTAACGGCTTGCGTGGTAGCGTGGAAAGACAAGATGGATCTCGCTATCGGCGTGGCGATCGGGAGTTCCATGCAGATTGCTCTCTTCGTTACGCCTTTCCTTGTTATCTTGGGATGGATTATTGGAGAGGAGATGACGTTGCATTTCCAGGGGTTCGAGACGGTGGTTTTCTTCCTCAGTGTGTTGGTTGTCAACTACCTGATCCAGGACGGCAAGAGCAATTATCTTGAGGGATGCATGTGTCTGGGGACGTACATCATCATCGCGATTGCGTTCTATGTCTACCCAGACGATGCGGGAGACATTGGGAGCATGGTTAGCAACTTCTTTGCGCACTGAGAGAGTGGGTTCGAGGAAAAAGCGCGGTGTACGATTTACTTTGTGTGCAAATAGTTTAAGTCTTCTTGTAGATTGTATCAGGTACCAAAATTCAAGACAAGAAGATACCGGCAGAGAACGTCAGACAGCGATCTCACCCGCCACCAGGATTCCTATGCCTCCTGAACGCCTCCTTGACATCTACACCCTTCTGCACATCCGCCACACACTTATCATCGCCTTCTTTCAACCCGGGCAACAGCGCCAGAACCTCCTCTACCTTGTCTTGAGGAATAACTACGCACCCTCCCTCAGCTTCATCGACGCAAAGCAGATCCCCGGGTCTGACCTCAAAGTCTCCGACCCGAACAGGAACATCTACAGCCCAAGCCTTAGCTTCCAAACCCGTCCCTACCGTACTCGTCCCCTTGCTCCAGACGTGAAACCCTCCTCCCTCGCAGAGCTCACGCATAGAGCTCAAGTCACGAACTCGGCCGTCTGCGACCACGCCCTTGACTCCGCGGACTTTGAGGCGGGTAGCTAAGATATCGCCGCAGACTGCGCAGACTTGTCCGGAGGGCTGGGAGAGGAGGGCTATGGTTCCGGGGCTAGGGCAATCTGTCCAGTGTTTATCGCTGGGGATGTTGCTCTCGGAGGGGATTTGGGAGCTGGTGGCGGAGTATTGGCCGTGGGATTTCGGGACGAAGAGAACTGTAGAGATTGGAGCTATGAAGTGGGGTGAGATCTTTTGGCGGCCTGATAAGGGTACTGCAGTGCGTGTCAGCCTGATCATTCAAGGGGCGAAGGAGGATGAGATTACATATATCTGGTAGGAAGCCTGCTTGTGGGACTTTGAGCTTGAGGAGGGCGTCTGAGACCTGGATTCATCATTAGTCCACATGACTCGGCCGACATAGGGAAGTAATCTAAGACGTACATCGCAAGCAGTATACTTCTCGCCGATGGTCCGGCATGCAGACTCAATATCCTTGGCTGAAGCCATCGTTCTTGACTGGACTTTCAGGCGGTGTATGTCATTAGACGCTTTAAAGGGCGTTGACAATGCTCGTCCAGTCACGAGCCGTATCATGGAGAGCGCTGGGTAGAACAGTCTCGGTCAACGGAATGGCGATCGGTCGACCACCAGCCAAAAGTGGGGCAAAGTTGTGACTTCCGGATTGGGAAGCTCTCAGCGTCTGGTCTTCTCGTCGATGAAGCACTACTCCAGTCTCGATGTCACTATGTGTCGAGTAGTAATCCAGCAAGTGTTGGGTGTAAAGTTGTAGCTGGAACGACCTCCTCGTCGTGTCTGTTGAACCATCCCGACCTCGGGGGATCGCGGAGCCCCGCCATCGAGCTCTCTCCAACCTTCGCATCGTCTAACTTTCAGCCTGAACACGTTCAACGTCGATACCTCCTATCGCAAGATGCTTCCACGATGACCTCCAAACCCCCAGCGCCGAAGCGCTCCTCCAACATACAAATTCCAGTTGCGAAGCCACCATGTACCATCCACCCTTCAGCCATCATAGCAGATAAAGCCCAGATCACTGGCACGCATCCAGTCGAGATCGGCGAGAACGTTATCATACATCCTCATGCCAAGATCAAGGCCGAGGGCGGGAAAGTGGTAATCGGAAGGAACAGCATGGTGTATGAGCGCGCTGTAGTCGGCTGCGAAGGCGAGGGAGTGACGATTGGGGAGTATGTGAACATTGAAACTGGTGCTGTGGTGGAGGCGAAGCGCGTCGGCGATGGAACGACGATCGATGTCAAGGCTACCGTCGGCAAAGGCGCGGTGGTGGGGGAGTGGTGCAAGATCACTGCGCTTGAGCGGGTGGAGTCAGGCGAGGAGGTGGAGGACTTCACCGTGGTGTTTGCGGATGGGCGGAGGAGGGTGGACAAGACGCTTAAGGAGCATGCCGAAGTCATGCAAGCGAAGAAGGAGGAACGGGAGAAAGCTGTAGAGCTGATGAGGAAGATGATACCCAATGCTGCGGCGAAGTGGATGGGGTGAAGCTGTTGCTCGTCTTAACACCGATCCGAATACCAGACTAAATCACGACCTCAGTCCTCATCGGTATACAAAAAACACAATTAACACCAACAGAGCCAGCCCTCCCGCGACAGCACAACCAAACAAGAAAAGCACCCATCCAACGACCTTTATGACCTCGATCGCCCACAGAGCCTGGCTGTAGAAGTTGAAGCGCCGGCTCTTTGCGCTCGTAGCCTTTCCGACCTGGCACTGCCACTTCTCATCACCCGACTTATTGATGACGTACACCGAATCCACCTTCCCAGTGAGCCATCCATGTTGGTCCATGCAGACGATCAAGGCGCGAATACGTAAGAAGGCGCAAGTGCATCCGGGACAGTTGCTTCGAAGAATGAGGTTGAGTTGCCGTAGACGCATCGGTTTCTCGAGCTGCTTGTGACGAGTAACGATTGGCCCATACCGGAAGATGCGATCTATCATCTTCCACAGCTCGAGGATCCGAGGCTCGTTTGCCTCGCCTGTCCATATGCTAGAAGTAATGGGCCAGCGGGTGTCTGATACGACCGTTGACGGCGATAGATATATCAGACGGATTCGGGGGAGGGTTTGATATACATACACCGATGTGGAGTCAATGTTGATGTTGATGTCGAGCATCTGCGTTTCGGATGGTGGACATGGCAGTCTTATCCACGTGAGCCGGCGAGTCTGGAGATGCGTGCTGGCGAGCTCGATGTCGACGGCATACTTGGTGCCGTAGTACGTCTCGGTCCTCTTAACGTCGTTGCGGCTTCCGAGGGTGGCGGTAGTCTCACATGCAATTGTCTTGCAAGTGAGGCGGTAGTCCAACCATGGAACGATTGCAGTCAAGCGCCGCTTATCAAGTGTTGCACTGTGGAGATCTGGTGTCGCCCTGCGGAAAGTGCCCATGCGACGTCTGATCTTGGTATCGACATCCTGAAGCACGTATGTGGCATCATGTGTGGCGACGTAGCTGTAAACGAGAAGCCGCAGCTCACACGGCAAACCCAGCAGGGAGGCTCGTTTGATGTATGGCTGTGGTGTAGGGCATGTTGAGCTCTCCGGCATAGACATGGCTGTTGAGTGTTTTGGCTATGTAGCGGTGGGAGGTGTTGATGTGAAGGTGTATAGAGAAAGAGGTTGGGCACTCCAGAGAATGCCATCGGCATGATCGGCAAAGCCGAAACATGTGAGGCAGGAGCCATGAAGAGCAAGCCGAAACAGCCAAAGTCCACAGATGGAAAGCACGCCCGGTCAGCAGATTACTTCAAGACCCCCTTAGCAGTCTGCTTCGAGTAGGAACACTTTTCCCCCTCGAATATAATATAATCCGCCGTCGTTCTCGTCGCTGCTATCGTTTCAACACATAGAGAACATAGCTCAGCATTGTAGACGAGCGGCCATCGAGACATCGCTCGTCGATTCTACACCGGAAATGTCAACAGGTTGCCGTGTCCTCCGCTCGAAGACATTACAATGCCCCATAGCACGCTGGCATTGCGAGATACTGGACGCCGTCGACCAACACCATGTGGGTGGAGTCAGTGGACATGGACGTAGGCCATGCCTCAGAGAAGTTGGCTCTGTCGGTCAGCAGCAAGCTATACAATCGTGTGCACCAAGTACCTAGGTAGCTTGTTCATCGTGGATATTGTGCGCCAGAGACACTTCGCTGATCTTGAAGACACGGTGTATGCCTAGGTAGCAGCGTGTTCGTAGACAGAGAGCAATTGTTCCGGGAGCGCAGAAGAGGAGCTTCCTTGCAGCTATGTTTCTTTACTGACAGAACGATGCAGCCATCGCTGCAATGTGTGTCTCCAAGACTTCGAGGATCGATGGTTCGTGCAGCGTTTCTCGCAGAATTTCGAGTCATCTTACTGTATATCGGAGCATAGAACATCCTCTGGAGGTCCGCGATCGACAGCGTATCCACAGATTCCAGACACGACAACCCTGCAAATCTGGTCCTACCATGAGCGCACAGCAGCCTAGTGCGCTTCTGCGGCTGCCAACGGAGCTGCGCTTGGCAATATACGAGGCGTACTTCGACTCCTTATGGCACTACGATGACCTGGATATCTGCAGCATAAGCACTTTCTGGAACAGATCAGGGAGGCCATGTCGCGAGGGGAAGACGTACAGCCTCGTCTTCGCGCACCCGACCATCTACTTCGAGACGATCGCCACCCTACTAAGGACACACTCCGCGATCTTCTACAGCGCAAAGGATATCGTGCGTGCGATCCAAGCAAGCCCGCCGCTACTTGCCCATATTCGGCGGGTGACGCTGAACTTCGAGCGCTGCAAGGAAAAGGACATGCGCAAGGCGATTCTGTCACTTGGTGAATTGCGCAACCTTGGCATAATCAGAATTAACGTACCTCAGTTGAGGCACTTCGAATCAGCGCCCTCTCGTGGCTTGGATGTGAGTATTGCTCATTTCCGTCAGTCTGTGATCTGGAGCAGGAACGCAAGAAGCACAGCCTCGAACGTCTTGAACGTCTTGACGAAGCTGCTCTTGCTCAGATAGACGCGGAGAGTAGAGGGACGGAGAGAAACCTCGAGACCAGGCTGCACGAGCTCCAGCTTCGAGACGCTATATTACAGAGGAGCATGCAAGCGCTTCGCGAAGCTCTGGACGCTTTCCGGAAGGCAACCCCAGCGGATATGCTGGAGCACACCAATCGGAAACTTCGTGATAAGTTGGTCGAGAGAGCTCATCATCGCCGCAAGGGGCCTTGCCAGTGTCTGAGGTCGAAGTGAAACTTTACCGCTAGAAACGGCACCTCCACGACGGACTTTGGCCTTCGCAGCTTCTTGTCGCGATTCCATAGCCGCGTTAATTTATTCGGACGGATAGCATCAGGTCCTCGTCGACAATAGCAGCGCATATTGAGTCCGGGCGGAGCTTTGAGGGAAAATGTGTGTGATGGAAGGTGAAAGTTGGGCAGTTGGTACGAGAGTGTTGCCGAAGTAGCTTCGTGTGCCGGGAGTTTGCTGCGTCTCCATTTGTACAGTGACAATGATATCAATGTACAGAATCTGTAGAATCTCAAGAGCACCGCTGAAGGGACATGACACCTCAGTCCTTCTGCCCGTAAATCGCTGACCCCATCTCGTACAACCTCGACATAGCTCTTCCAATAGCAAAGACCACATCCGTCTCGCCTGCTCCACCAGTAGCGAGAGAAGCCTGTTGTAGTCCCGTGGCGCTCCATTCGGTATCACCGCTAACAAAAGTGCTCATCATGCTGGAGCTACTTCCACCGCCTTTCCTGACAGCCATCTTAGAGTGCGAAGATCTACTTGGCACGGAAGTAGATGCATGGCCTGTTCTTTGACGCTCGGCTTCCACGATGTCCTGGAAGATCTCTTCCAGTGGGTCTCGTGAGCTGATGACTATTCTCGTCCCAGATTCGTATGCTGCGTCGATTAGTGTGATGAAGCGTCGGGCATAGTCCAGTTCTCTTGCGCGGAAGCGCCGCAGGCCCTCGAGAAATATTGTCCCGGATGCTCGACAGAGAGCGAAGTAGTCTGCTGCGCCAAGATTGCCGACGCATAAATCCGAGAAGGATGAGTAGACTACCAATCCTCGAGCGCTGTCAGGGGCTTGGGTGGCCTGGACTGACATTGTACGGCCCATCATCACAGGAACCGTGTGTGACTTTGGTTGCTGTCCATTCCTCATAGAATCCATACACCGCTGGAAACCGTCATGATCGGTATAGAAAGTCTGCTGGCGGCCTTCCGAATCTAAACGACGATAATCCTTAGTGTCTTTGATCTCCCACAGCTCGGACCTTTTTTTCAGCTGTGCAATGAACGGAAAAAACAGCGACCTGTTCAGCCCGTTCTCGTATAGAGCGTCCGGTACTCTATTCGAGGTCGACACCATCAAGCCTCCGTTGCTCCAGATCGAATTGAAAAGGCGTTGGAGGATCATAGCATCCGCAATGTCCGTCACCTGAAACTCGTCGAAACATAGCACCTGACTCTCATGGCTGACTTCCCGCCCTATCTGGACCAGCGGGTCTTGAGAGTATCCTGAGGCCGATCTTGCATGGTGTAGGCGGGAATGGATGTCGAGCATGAACTCGTGGAAATGAGCTCGTCGCCTCGTCACCGAGGTCGGCAATGTTGCGCAGAACAGATCCGCAATGCGTGATTTGCCCGTCCCGACCCCGCCGTAGATGTAGAGCCCTCGTAAGTCATGGTTTCGTTGTCTGCTATCACCCAAGGCGACCTGCAGTTTCGCAAGTCGCTTTACGAGAGCTTCTTGTCCGGAATTGGCCAGGAGACGTCCGCTCTTCAGTAGCGCCTGGTAAGAACCTTCCAAAGCGCCTGCGCTCATCTGCCGACCTAGCACAGCTCACTGTATGGAGGTACATTGTACAACAAGCATAGTGCGATGGTGGCGATGAGGCGATGACACGGCTAAAGCCGCGGATGCCATTGATTCAAGCCGAGGTACAGCCGAGACTTGGTGGAGATGAGATGGGAGCAAGGCTGCGCAAGGTTGTTCGTCCTTCACCAACGAAAGACTTACCGGTATGCAATCCGTACAATAGCCATTTCAGCGAACTCAAGCGGTAGACGTGGGATTGAACAAAATGCGCGGAAGCATGGTATGGGAGGATCAGAGCAGAACTGGCACATACCCACCCTGGTGTCTGAGTAAAGAGCCATGATAAGAAAGAGCCGGGTGAGAAGCACGGCGGATTCAGAATACCCCGTACTACGTGCTGGCAAGGACACAGATCGAAGCATTGATGGCCTTTGAACCTGACATAGCATCCTGTCCCACTGATATTCGTTCGAGTACCTCGAGAGTGAACATGTAGTACAGAAAAAAGAAGGATACCGAAATATACGTTCGGAGCTAACTACTGGGTCTCTCACTACAGAGCTACCAGAGTAGGTTTCTCAATGGGGCCGATGGCCATGTATCTAAACCTCGCCTCCAACGCCAACGCTTGCAGTGCAAATAAAGAAGTAGCTGATAGTAAGCCTTACGGCGTTGTCGGAGACCGTGCTCTCTTGCCATGACAGTCGGGCACCATAAGGTAACCGGACCTCAGCGTCTCGCTCCAGCTGCGCGAAGCTATGTGCGGTGTCCAATCGCATAAGTCGGACGGCCGCGATTTTGATGCGGATGGTGGGCTGGAAGCGGAAGGCCGATATCTGATGCCCTCCTCCGTTGGCTCGATGGTCCGTCTTGTTGGGTAAGTGTCCTTCCCCGAGCAAGAGCGCTCGCAGCAGAGGGGGCCATGAAGTAGTCCTCCAGTGCTCTTTGCGCGCAGAACATCGCTAGTGTACACGGGATCTCGGCCAATAAGATGCCGCGCTGTGCCGTTTGCATGAACCCAGTCTCACTCGAGCCGAAGCTACCGTCGATCAAGAAGAAGGCTGGGACGCCACCCGCGACAAACACAGTCAGCAAGACAAACAGCGTTGGATGCCGCAGCCTTATAGCATTCAAGCAGACAAGGTACGCCCATGCCATTAGCCAGGCATACAGCAAGTTCTTCAGCAAATCCGTGACCCCGTTCTCCTGAGCCAGTAAGGCATACCACAGAATCGCTAGTACCCCCGAGAGGCATAACATAGTCAAGCGCAACTGCGGATGGTTCCCCGGTAGCTTGAGCACATAGTAGAGATAAGATGCGGCGGCTACCAGTCCCGCACAGCAGGTCACTGAAGGGGCACTCAGGTCCATGGTCCCACGTTGCCCGGTTTGCCTGTTGGGGGTACCTTGGCGGTCTGTTGACAGAGCCAGTGCCGTAGGTAACGAGAAGCCGCCAATGAGCACGAACATTGCGTTGAGTTTGGGCCGCCGCAGTAGTTGTTCGCAGACACTCCGCAATTCGTGGGCGATATCAGACACCCGTATGGCGGACACACTCATACAGCCCCTCCACCCTCCTTGCAGGAGCGACGCAACGCCGCTGCTGGTCTGGGGAACGCGCATGTCTGCAATCGAGTGACGAGTTTCAGGCCTTAGGCTGCCTCGACGACTAGAGTCTGCAGATGCCTCCACCAAGGACATGGCGGCAAGCGTCGTGCTCTCGAGGGCATCGACCGACGCTACGAGACAGTTGTATCCATCGTATGGGAGGTTTGGTGTAAGTGTGCCATGGCTTGGCTCGTTCTGGTCCTGAAACCAACCAGAGGAGAAATAACAATGTGCCCAGACCAGTCCGCGTACACGAAAGTCCTCGGACACAGGCCTACCATCTGCCGGCTGCTCCGGTAGTGGCCAGGTTCCTTGCTGTGCTCCTTGCATGATGCGAGCAGGCATCGAACGTAGTTTCGAGACTACATTGAGCGAAGTGCAGAGATCGCTCCAAGTGGTACCGTAGGCACCGTCTGATATGAGCGGCAGCACTTTATCAACGGCATGAACTAGGTCGACGGCGGCCCTAGGTGGGCCACAAAGCGACCCGTATCCGAGGAGGGCCGCTTTGTTTGCTACCGTCAGAAGCACACCGCATTCTTGCCACCTGAAGCCACCGGGCTGGGGCAAGGATCCAAGTTCTGGCTGAGGACCAAACGGCCGAGACGGCCGATCCCCCTTAGCGATAGGGCCGCACAAGGTTGCGAGCGAATCGCGAGTGTTTGCGAAGGCCAAGGTCAAGGTCAACGACTTGCCATAGCAAGCGAACTTTCTCAAGCTCGGCCGCTCCAAAAGGGCAAGGTGGTGATATAGGCGGCCGACCTGAGGATGCCGATCCGAGGCTTTGATATACCAGGATGCGGTAACACCTCCCCACTGGGCATGTGGTTCCTTTTCCTCTTCGATCGCCATCCGGTATCGAGCAAGATCGCCTAGGCACTCGGTCCATGTATCGAGGAACACCGGAACAGTCTCGTAGAGGAGTGCCATCATCTGGTACGCGAGGTAGATGAAGCTCAATATGTAATCCTGTGACCCGGGTCGCCTGTGACGGAGAAACTCAAGAAATGCGTGTATACCATGCTTCCACATCCGTGCTGGCATGGAGTACTTGGTGGGTAGCGCCCGAAGGGCTTGCGTCGCGGAAGGGTGCTGCGTGGCCATAAGGAAGTCGTGATGCTCATATAGAAGGGTGCGGTGCAATGCAAAAAGCGCCTGCCATTGAGAAGGATCGAGCTGAGCAGATGGGTCCGCGTCTGCGGCTTGTGCGGCGTCGATTTTGATACACTTGGCTTCCACCATAACCAAGCCTGCATAGATGCCCTTGATCTCAGCCGTTAGCTGCTCCTCGGATACGGGAGAGCTATCTGGTTGAAGTATCAGACCAAGATATCGTGCTTTCTCGTTTGTCGGCAGACCATTCGGTCGTGGTGCGGACACCGTACTGGGATTTGGCAATGTGGGTGCCCCTTTCGCAGTCATCGTCTCATGTTGGCGGTCCTCGGACATCTGCGTAGTCTGAGCTCCAGTAACCAAGGTGTCGCATTGGCCTCCATATTGTGGACGCTTTTGGTACGTCGTCCTGGCGCTGTCGCTCAGCTTGAGGTAAGCTTTACCTATATGCCGTCAGTATTTCTCTGGCCACTACTGTGGTCGGAGAGCCTACCCTTGCTCGAGAGTCCCAGAAGTGCTCCTTGTGGAACTTCCGTCCCAGCAGCTTGCGAGCGCCTCATTCCCACAGGACACCGCCTTTGGTAGGCGGGTATTTGGCCAAGGCGGAGTGGCTAGATGACCATCTTGGACAAAACGTAGTCGAATGGTGCACTTGAGAGCGGCCACAAGCTTCCGCACGCGGTCGGTCCACTGCCTGTACACTCGAAAATAAGGAGACGTTGTCGATCTTCGGTCGTGTTGAAGTAATGCTTTCCGGTCTGAGTGGGTGTGTTGTAGGTAGATTCGAGGTGAACAGAGCAAAGATGGCGACAATCTGGTAAGTCAAAAGGACAGCTCACCACCAACAGCAATAATCTGGATTCGAAAATGTGCACGGTCGAAGTGTCGCGATCGTTACAAAGCTCACAAGCTCGAAGATGCAGATGGTTACGCTGCGGGGAGAAAATGCAGCAATTACTGCCAATGCAACGGCGGAGCTTGAGACACCGGAAAAGGTCGAAAACCACCCATGTCCAGCTGAACATCGGATCCGCAGTATGCCTGATTGAGCGTAGTGAAGAAGGCAACCTGGTTGCAAGTGGGACAGTTTCTTGGAACCGGGCGTCAAAGTTATCAGCTTCGGGTGCGGCCTCAATGCATGGCGTTCGCTAAGCCACAACCGGTGTGACACAACGAGGGACAGCTATGAGAATCGTCGAACACTCCAAACCTTGTCAGATTTCCTCCGGAATGTGATGGCCTTCCGCTGAGTGCGTCGAAGTGTGTGTCCGCGCCGCTCTGTTCTTGTCTACGACCCGTCAGCAATACCTCGTCACTTCACCCTGCCTCACGCCTAGGAAGCATATCCGCTAACTCTGGAGCGTCCATTCATACCTTAGACTGGAAGGATAGACCGGATCTGTGGCTTTCGAACATCTTTGCTGGCAGCAATAGCCGCAATTGCGTGGCCTTTTCGACACGACCACCGCAATGGCGGAGGCACTGAGCATCGCCAGCGCGGTTGTAGGTATAACACAATTGGCAGTATTACTGGGTTCCTCTATCAGCAAAAGACAGGACGCCGAGCCCAAGCGCTTGAAGGAAGGTGTCGACTTGCTGTCGCAAGCGCTTCGGGTGCTGCAGCAACGGCTCAATGTGCGAGATCTGAACAAGGTAGAGAAGGATATCGATCTTCCCGCCGAGATTATGGGCAATGTGAAAGCCGCATTACTGGGAATACAAGGCTCCCTCGAGGGGAGTCAAAAAGCGTTGGTCGGAACCTGTGGTGGCCACGGCCGTGAAGCGATCTGTCGCGCCATATCACAGCTGGAGCATGACCTCGAACGGCTTTGCGATCGCTTGGACACATGGCAGGGCTTAGTATCTGAAGTGGATTTACGAAATTTCCAGGAGCTCGTCGACCCACGCGGTGCTCGCATAGATGCTCCACATCTGCTGCTGGATTCGGTCCCTTTCAGAAGACCACCCACACCATCCTGCTACGATGCGAGTCAGGATAGCATACTGGATCTACCACTTGACGCAGCGCTTTCCGGTCCCTCTCTGGAGCCTTCCCGTGCCAACACAGAAAACATACGGCAAGTCGCTCAAGCGGCCACCGCTGCAACGTCTTACTTCAGACCGGCCCTGATCAAACACGAGAAGTCCCCCCCAATTGAGGAAGAGCAGGGAGTCCAGGACGATAGTTGCCCGCTGTGTCACTGCAACCCTAGTGTTTCCCCAAATCCTCCGAGGTCACATCCACGCAAACGCTGCGAGCCGATACGCGACTGGCAGCAGCATAGAAAGCCCTCGAGTTGGGTCTGCGGCCAAATTAGGCATGAGGCGGATCGGAAGTCGCTCCACAATCGTGACCAGGTAGGCTTCGATCAAAACGCCGCAATCTAGCCTGCTAATCTCTTATAGGTATTTCTGCTGGACGACTCAAGATCCATGCGGCCGCAATGGGAATTGCTCAGGCATCTATTGGATCGCCTAGAGAACACAGTCAAAGCAGCAGATCCAGATGGCGTCGATCTGCACTTCCTCTGCACACCGAAGGGGAGGGACACGCCTTCGCGTCGGCCAGATGACGGCTCCGTCCAGAAAACCTCAGAAACCGGGTTCACAGCGGAAAAGACCGAGAACGGGTACCAACACACTGACGGTCGGCCGGACATCGATGTGGTCGCGACCAGCAAATGCCAGCATCTGCATCGCAAAGCAGACTCCGTCGAGTGGTCATTACTGCTTAGGTACCCGCAATTGCATTGCATACAGTGCTGGTCGACACTTCTGAAGCCGATCATCAAGCCAACTGCAGAGTTTCTGCTGCTCAGTATCCGCAGCTACGTGGTTGTGCATAACATTGGCGGGCCCTCTCCGAACACAACAATACTTCAATCCAAACTGGAGGCTGAACAAGGCATTCGAGGTCGGTTGTCTGTGGAACAGATCCATGGGTCTTTCCTGATGCCGGACTGGCTCGGCAACCCGTCGCCGGAAGCGTTCGTGTGGTCCGCAGTCGGTGCGGCGCTACTGATGAGGCTCTACGCCTACACCAACAGAGCAGATAAGCATCAGAGGTGGTTCATTGTCGCTGGAGTGGTTAGCTGGGCCGTCATCTCTTCTGCCTTGGGTCTGGACGTGTTGGCAAGCGTTCTCTGCATTCTGCCATGGACTGTACTCATAGGTGTGGTTGCCAGCAACATGGGCCATCGTGTTGCGAGCGCGATCACGCCAACATTCGATGCGCTCTCCCAAGAAGGGGACTACATCACGTGCGCCGCGCTTGTTCTTGCTGGGCTGAGCATCGTTCTTTCCGTCGCACAGCTGGGTTGGTTTGTGGCGCGCATAGTGGTCGAAGAGCGTGGGAGTTTCGCAGCAGGCCACATCTGAGACGCCGACGTTTGTACTGCTAGGATCTCGGGCGGCCCGGGGAGTGTGTTGTTCACGGGAGCACCAATTGAAGTCGGAGGATCTGGCTTGCTTTGAGACCGAGAAGGCGAGAAGTACTTGGTACCTGAGGTACCTTACTTTGAGCGCAGGTGGTCAGTGCTCACCTCCGAGCTCTTCCGCAATGAACATGAGTTGGGTATCAGATAGTAGCAACGATCATTGTTCATCCCGCTCTTGCATCCGAAGCCACCTATTCCAGTTGACTCTGTGTTGTACAATGTCTTCCCAAGCCCTCCAAGCTCGCTCCCTCTACCGTCGCTTCCTGCGTGAGCTCCCCTCCCGAACACCCTCTATCCTCGCCAACCCATCGCCATTGCAACAGCACATCCGTGCCGACCTCTCTTCCCCATCTCCGGACGCTCAAACACCTGCAAAGCACTCCCGGTCGCACTCAGATCTCTCCTCATCATTCGACACTGAGTCAGCATCTCTGCAAGCGCAAGTGCAGAAGCCTGCGCAGCGAAGATTGGGCGAAGCGGAGCAGTATCTGCATTACTTGAGAGCGCAGAGGCAGTACATCACGCTCATTGAGCGGTACAATCCGGGCATGAATATGGCGGAGGAGGATCGGGTGCGGATGACTGCTAATCGGGTCGGGATGAACTTGCCGGCGGAGTATTTGCAGGGTTTGGGTGGGAAGGGGAAGGGGGAGTGAATGGCTGCAGATCTGAGGCAGGAGGAGAGGGGACTTGAAGGAGTGCAAGTGCGCACGTGATGCATGATGACCCGAACGGGGTGTATCGCACAGATTGCGGGTACTGAAGCTCTTCCGCCACCCATAAAACACCTTCCATTCGCGACTTCCCCGACTTGCATACACGACACAACATCTCAAGACAAAACATCTGCAATCACATATTCAGAGTACCTCCAGTCTACGAGCAATCGTCGCTGTACCGGATAGCGGATAAGCTTTTTTGCCACCCATAAAAGCATCTTCACAGCCTTTCTCTGCGCACTCGACAAGAGAGCGCAAAACACCGGAAACCAATACCATCAATACTTACATCACAAATAATGTCTCAGATCCCAGAGATATCGCAAATCACGACCAACATGGCAGACCTGTCGCTCACCACACCAGAACGCAAGCGCACCACCTTCCTCGACCTCCCAGCCGAAAACCGCAACGTCATCTACGAACTCCACCTCGACCAACATCCCGGCTACTTCAAACCAGCACCACGCGCCAAGCTCGGGACGGGCGCGAAAGCCGCAACCATCACGCAGACTGATATCCTCCGCTATGCCTTCGGAGCAAATGCGCCTCAAGAGATCAAATGGCAGCCTGGCAGTCCCGTCGGTCTGTTAGCAGCCAACAAAGAGGTGTACGACGAGGCGAAGACCGTCTTCAAACATCACGCTACGTTCATGATGCGCAATATGGAGGAACTGCAGGCATTGCAAGGCCCTAATAGCCTGCACCTTCGCTCCCTCGTCATCGAATCCACCAGGCAGCTGGCCAACATTATCGGCTTCATCGCTGACGGCTTCCCCGCTACCGCGGTCCTGGAGTTCCGTGTCGATATCAGTGTGTTCAACCCGTCCAACATCAAGCAGGCTTTCATGCCCTTCCTCCAGCGCTTCCAGCACCTCGTGTGCGTGCGTGTGCGGGACCCGGAATCCGAAGACCAAGAGGCCGGAGAGGACTGTTGGGGCATGCCGATCAGGAGGTATGGTGTAGATGCAGTGTTGAGCGATCAGAGGAACCGGCATCTCGCAGATGTGAACGCTTCTTTGGACACCGACGTGGGGAGCTGGAGGCAGAAGATGAAGGTGAAGATGGACGGGTGTTCGCAAGGATGATCAAAATGGGAGCGGCGACGACGGCGGCCTGTGAACTCATGAAGAATGTGAGTGGGCGGGTTGCTCACGGGTCAATGGGCGGGACATGGGATGCTTTTGTAATCACGACAACGGTAGCGATATCCATATCACACAAACAGCATACAAAACACTGCACACATACCTTGAGACGAACGAGATGAGAGCTGTGCTGTGAAACTCTACGCATAGTACATCGTCTACATTTCTGACAAGTACAAAACCTCCCAAGCTGCTCGCCGCTTTTCCACTAGCCTCCCTAAATCAAAATCATCTCCAAAGTCAAAGTCTCGTCGTAATTCCAACCGCCAAAGAAAGATATGATGCCGTTCGCCGTCGCTCGTGAAGTCGTTATGATAGTGATGTTGTGTTGGATCGTAGACGTAGGAGAGTGCATTCCTGGTGTCGGTAGAGACTGTCGAGGCGGTGTGTGTGATGCAATGCCGATGCTGATGGTGTACATGCATGCTCGGTATGATGTGTGGTATGCTGGCGATCCAAATGTCATATTCGTAGGATGAGAAGATGTCGGCGCTCCTTCATCTCCACCTATGTCTTGATAGACGGGCGTAGGACTCGTGCCATCATGTCCTCTGAGATGAGAGCGAGATGGCGCGAACTTTGGCCCGCCATATCTTGTCATCGACAAAGCTTCATCGGCGCTTAGATGTCGGTGATGCTGTTGGTCAAGGGCTCTTGAGCCGTCTAAATGTAGAAGGTACTCTCCGCAAGGCGCGAATGAACACCACCAGTCCAGTTGGCCTGGGAAGCGTTGTACACGCTTGAGTCGCTGCCGTGGTTCTCGGCCAACGTGCTAGAAGTAATGAGTGTTAGCGGACGATACGGCACATTCATGAGTGTGCTTACCTGAAGAGATAGTTTCTCCCACGCTCACAGAGCAAGTCTGCGTAGTAAGCCGGCGGGCAGATGGAGACGGCCTTCGGGGCGCGGTTGAAGAGATAGCACATGGTGTGCGTGAAGTCTTGCAGAACATCCGCCTCGAACTCAAGATCATCCTTGAGGACGACGTAGTGCGCCGGGCGTGCAGTGCCTTGTAGACCTTGATGAGCCTGCAGCCAGAACTCGCTCATGATGCGACCACCAATGTGGCGATCGACGATAGTGCCTGGGAGTGGGTTCCACGAACCCTTCTCACGCTGCGGGTTGTAGTCTGCATCTTGTTGCGAAGTCGGGTAGAATCTGGTATGGTGACGCTTGCCAACGACGATGACGGCCATCTTCGGCCACTTCGCCTCTGCACCATACTTCGTCTTGAACGCTTCATAGAACGATGGCAGCTCCTCGCGCAGCACAAGATCGTACTGGCCTTCCGAGACGCCGTCGCGGTAGAGGATGATTTTGTTGGGCAGAGCGTTTTTGTGCATCTTCTGCCAGAGGTTGAGGCGCTCGAGCACCATGTCCAGAAGACCTTGCACCATCTCCACGCGGCCTTTCTGTGTGCGTACGCTGCCGGGGAACTGTGTGAGATGCTCGTCGATGCTCGCCACGAGACAGGCGATACTTGGTGCGCCTTCGGAGCTGCCTGGCGACGGATGGGTGACATCGATGCCCATCAACATCGTGTTCTTGTCTAGTGGCTTCGTGGTGAGAGTGTTGTCGACCACGTGGTTGATGCCACCACCCTTGATGTTGAACTTCAGGGCGAGGTTACCGATGTACATCCCTTGACCGTTCGGCTTCTGCAACTTCTGGCCGATAGAGTTAATCGTGTGAATGCCGAACTTGATGTCACCGAAGAGCTTGATCTCGGAGTACAGCCAGCGGTCGTACTCTGGCAAAATGATCAGGAGAAGACGGACACCTTGTCCGTCGGCGGTACGGAAGGCTTGCTCGAGCGCCCGTGAGTTTGTGGGACGGTTGTTCTCCGTAAGCGGACTCAGCGTGATGGTGTTCGTGCGGACACGCGGTCCCATCTGGATGCCATACTGCTTCAATTCGCTGTCGATTGTCTCGAAAAGTGGCTCGGGCGCCGTTGTCAAGGCATTGCCTCGATTGCCTTCGCGGTTGATGACCAGAACCTGCCACTTCTCGTGCCGTCCACCGCGAGTGAAGCGTTGCCCAGCGCAGTTCCACGATCCGCCCCTCGGATTGACGGTCTTGTTGCCGTACTTGGGAACTGGGCTGTTCAAGATGCGACCAGGGACGGTGATCATCTCCACGCCAGTGCGGAAGCCAAAAGGCTGGATGGAGGCAGCCTGTGGGTTGCCATTGGGGTCACGCAGACGGAAGAGACGGACGCCGTTGCCGGGGTTCTGGGCTGTACCTGTAATTGACATGGCGTTTAGGTTTGGGAAGCGGGCGGCGAATTTGAGCATCTCGCTCGTTTGGTCGCCTCCCAGGAGGCGTCTATACGCCTGGCCTGGTTCGACAGTGCAGAGTTCCACTGGCAAGTACTGCGGGTCCGCCTTCGTGCCGACATTGAGCACTGGCACACCTGGGCTTTGGAGCGTGATCCCGTGATGGTTCTTGAAATAGTTGAAGACCGTTACGTTCTGTGGCTGCGCATTGGGGACACTGCGGTCGACAAAGCGGAACCTGACGTTGTTGGCATTTCCGTAGCGTGGCTCTCTGGCGAAGCCGACGATGGTCTTGATCTTCGTTGCGAACGGTGTCTTCTGGCCATCCTTGATGTAGACAGCCTTGACTTTGATCATGCGTATGAACTGCTCACTCTGGTCGTTGTTGCGGGCTCCGAGCTCTCGAAGCAGGGCGCTCAACGGCATGGGCTTGTAGAAGGCGCCGGCGGTGACGTTCAGGTTGAGCAGGAGACGGTTAACCGTGGGCCGCACGCTGGAGTAATACCCTCGCATAGCCTGCAGTCCAGCTCCAAGGTCGTAGTTCTCCATGAGTTCGTGACCCTCGTGGGGATAGAATCGGTTCCCACCAGTGGCGGTGACGCTGTTTGCCTTGTTCGGCCGCTTACACATTATGATGTTGAACAGCTGGATAAGATCGAGGGCTCCCGCATATGTGGCACCAGGAGCGGTACTACGAAGATATTCGATGATATGTCGAGGCGCAAAGGACCCAGTGTTCGTGACCTCGAACGCTACCGTATTTCTCTTCCGTGCGGCCTCAACAAAGTCTGGTGGTGGACCTTGGTTGTTGCCTTGGCTGCTGTCGAGCGGTGGCACTGGCTTCTTGTCTTGCCATTTCCCGTCATTCCCGAGATCGATCTTCTCCGTCGTCACGATGAGACTCGAGTAATCGGATGCACAGGTTATGTCTTTGAACTTGTCCTCGTCCAAGATGGCGTTGAAGAGACGGCGGGTCTTCTGGCGACTGATCTCCGGTGTGACCTTGACATGGTAACGATACAACGTCTTCTCCGCCTGCTTCGCCTCGTATGCCGTAGTGACCGTCAGGTAGTTCGTGCGAAGGACAATGGCTCTTCCTTTTGTGCCGTAGCCACGACGGCCAGGCACCATGGCACCGTAGTCGCCGAGGGGAAAGGTGCGACCTCGGGTAGCTGGTATCAGAGCGTTCTCAGCAGCCGTGATGTGCTGGCTCGGTGCTGGCACCGGCTCTCCAGCCCTCCAACAAGATGATCAGCATTGTCAGCTGTGACAAAGTCGTAAATGGAAGAACTCACAGGTAGATACCACCACGACCACCTCCCGGAGGCCCACCACCTCGTCCACCCGAGAACCCGCCTCTTCCACCACGATCTCCGCGACCACCACGATCACCACCTCTTCCGCCGCCGTCATAACCCCCTCTGCCACCACCTCTTCCTCCACCTTCGTATCCTCCTCTGCCACCACCTTGCGGTCCACCACGCATGGACATCTGTTGCGGCTGTCCTTGTGGCGGTCCTCCACCACGTCCACGCCCGCCCCCGTCACCACGCCCACGTCCTCCGCCCCTTCCTCCGCGGCCACCGCCACGGTCAGACATCTTCGATGGACTGTTGTATGCTCGACCAGCGGACGACGCAAGTGGGATGTGCTGAGGATGTGGTTTTTGATGCTGACGTTGCACTATGTTCTGTGGCGTTGCAGTGTAAGCGTTGTGCCTTCTGAGTGGAAGCTTGGTAAGAGAAGCTGTTGCAGTGGATGGTTGGTAAGTGGATGAGAGTTGGTATGTTGCAAAGGACCAGGTCTTTATAGCCAGGTACGCGTCATGTGCCACACGTGCAGGGGGACAGGCTAGTGAGGAACAATGGGCAGTGAGACAGCGAGGAGTGAAGACTGAGAGCAGAAACGCAGGACGACTGAGCGTTTTCGCCGGCCTGCTGAGACAGTGCTCTGAGCAATGCGAGTGAGAGTTTGCGTGACTGAGACAGATCTGTAAAGACGACTTACAATGGGTGAGGGTGCTAGCTCAGAGTCGTTTGCCGAAGTACGCCAGGCGTCTGTTTCGATTTGAGACCTGTAGCAAAGCTAGGTATGTATGCAGCCTTCCGAGTGAACGGGGCGGAGCGGTGTAGCAAGCGGTCGGTCGAAAATTGTGACGAGAGCAATGCCAAAGCTGTAAATGTCGGTTTCGGAGTGTTCGAGAACGTTTCAGAGTTTATGAGATGGTGATATCGTCGAAAGCATACAGAGAAACAAGAGAGAAACAAGAGGCTGTGCGAAGGAAAGCAATGACATAGCCCTGCATTCCGGTCAACGCGAAATCCCGTGACGGTCGCGATGCGGGTCAAACACCGGCAAGCTCCGTAATTGGTATACAGTTTTCGCTCGTTCTTGAGAATACTACCAGTGGCATTGAGAACATGAAGATGTGCCTTGGCCCGTGGGGGTACCGGACGCAGCCTTGGGGGACGACGATAGTGGTTTTTGATGAGCATGCTTGGTCCTATCGAGCAAAACGACCTCTTCGCAACTCGCGACGTGATGCGCTTGTGTCAAAGACCGTGACCGTGGCGGAGGGGCATGCATAGCGTCAGCTGCAATCCTGATTGAAGTCCATGATCGATGCACACCCGAGGTGTCAAAGCAGCCTGATGGGAGGTTCTCGTCCATCCCACCGAGGTGGCCACATGAGTAAAAGGCTTGTCGATGTAGCGTCGAGAGAGGATTTTTTTCGCGCAAGCAAATGGCGGCGAAGCTCGTCGAGCGGAAAGCTGGGCTGCTGCCTGACGGAGTGTGGATGGTGTGCTGACCGACGCCAATGGCGGTGTCAAAAGGTCCGCCGAAAAGCCCTAGGAGACGAGTTGAGTCGTCGTGGAAGTACTTCGAGGGATGTATGTATCCTTCTCAGCATGGGGCAAGCTTGTTCAGATGACGCGGTCATCCGCATCTTGATCAGCTGTACAGCCTGCAAGTCATCCGTGACACCTGGAGGCGACACCGAAACAGCTGGCCGCGGAGTGGTGCCACGGAGATGTATCGAGACAGAACAGAGGCGTAGAAGATGAGATCATGGATGCAGTCCAGCCGTCTTGTGGAGTCGACAGGCGCCACGTACACGCAAGGAGGTCGGCCTTCATCAAGAGGGTGTCTCAGCCTTGCGACCAAGCCCTTGTCCGAACCGTAGTCCTGTGCTTGATGACGCTTGTTATTTCTGCCGACGTTGACAACCCGGTTGCTGGTAAACATCGCAGCGAGTCTGTGCGATGTGGTGGCGCCGAGCAGTTCGCGATGTCGCGAT
>JAKLLW010000457.1:0-32863 GCA_022814695.1 Neocatenulostroma microsporum
TGGTTCTACCGCCAGCTCATTGATTCGCAGGAGCGCGGTGCAAGCTGGCGTATCATTGGCAACCAGATTGTGTTTTCACGCATCAACATTACGAGCTGGTTTGGCACGTTCGAGAACCCGTACAATGAGGACCAGTGGGATGGCTACCAGGCCAATCGCAACCGCACGTTCAATACCATGTATGAGTACGGCCTCAACAACAATATCATGTTGTCGGGTGCCTCCCACGCTAATTGGGTCTCTGACTTGGTGTGGCTTGACGAGCATAAGTACATCTCCTTACTCACTCAACCGGTCTGATCGGCTAGCTGACATGATCAAATCCAGCTATGACCCAATGACCGGAGAAGGCGCCGTGGGCGTCGAGTTCGCCGGCACCGCCGTAACCTCATCCGGCTTCGGCGGCACCATCATGTCCGCCAACAACCAATCCTCCTCGCTTGTCCGCGACAATACCGAGCTCCAGTGGAACGAAGGCTACTACCGCGGCTACTTCGAGCTCTACATCAGCAAAGACGTCGTCAACGCTAGCTACTTCGGCATGCCCACTGTTGCCACGCGCAATCCTCTCGAGATTAGCCTAGCGAATTTCAGCGTCGTGGCCGGTGCTAACAGGCTAACCCGCCCGGTTGCTGGAGGTGTGGTCGAGAGCGGGTATCTTCAGTATGGTGAGGTGGACATGATGAACTTGACGCATAACACTGTGAACGGCACGTGGGCGGTTAGGGATGACTTCAACCAGATGTTCATCCAGTACGCCGATGACGAGTAGCATATAGCAAGCAGACACTGTCGTATACCACGATCGTACGAGTGTTACTTAGTACATAGCTGACATGTACAAAGAATTTCCGACTGCTTCAACTAGCTTTCGCTGCGTTGGCCTATACGTGAACAAAAGGTGACAACGCCGAGGCCGGCCAGTGCAGACAAATGCCGCCCGCAGCAGCCTTGCCCTCCACCCAGCTTGACAGCAGTATTAGCACTCGCCGACATGTACCTTCAATGTCGACGATGGGATGCCAGCGAGCGGAGCTTCATCTTCTTTCTGCGTGGCACCGTTCGGTAGCTCCAGCTGACCGACTTGGTCAAGCATACCCTCCGCTATGTCGGTGGCCTTACTGCAACGCCTATGTGCACGACTCCCCGTTTCATGTTTATCAACGATCCAGGCATTGCCGCCACTCTCATTCAGACAATCAGTATAAGGGCTGAATCATGGAGATGTATCGTGTCATGATCATCTTGTCTATCGTTCTACATCTATCATTCTATTTTGTATTTGCGAAAGAGCGAAACCGGTCTGTAAAGTACACACACAGCCACGAATCCCTACCACATACTCCCCCTACTTCCCAAGCATCCCCCACAACAAGACATAAGCGTTTCCTCGCCGACGATAGCCCCAGAACCTCCTTCCTGCCTCCGCAGCACACCGCCTGTGACCTTTCATGTTCCAAAGGACTAGCTCACCCAGCCGCAGCTGATGGCCCAGCGTTCCATCCGGATGCTCAACGGTCAGTCGGGTAGTCAAACGACATATCCGCATTATCCTCCGTGCAACCACTCACATCCAAAACAACACTCCCCCCACATTCGCCACCTATCGCAATCCCGATGCCAATGTAGCTCGTACTATCCGTCGAACTCCCATCGAAATGATTCCCCTCGTAGTCAGCGGAGCAGGTATCCGGAATCCCGCTGAAGTCGGACTTGCAGTTGAAAGTGATGGGCTCGTCCCAGCAGGCAGAATAGGCGAGGATGCGAGAATCCGGGTCGGTGTTGAAGCAAGCATCGTAGCCGTTCACCGTAGAGCTGTCGTAGATTTGGACGCCGGTGTCGGTTATGAGGGAAAAGCCGGAGTAACTGCCTGTTTGGCCTGAGCCGCCGTCGGCGACGTCGAAGTCGCCGGAGCCGAAGACGAAGTTGAGGTCTGCGAGGGCGAGAGAGCCTAGGGCGGCTAGGGGGAGGAGGGTTTTGATGAACATGGTTAGTTGGTTGGTTGCTTGATTAATGGGTTGTTGTTTTGCGATTGAGAGAGTTGCTGGTCTGGAGATGCTGCTGTTGCTGCTAGGACCTGCTCGAAATCGAGGGAACGACGGCGTTATATGTTGTAATGAGCTCATGGCGAGTGTAGCCTCGCGTTCGCGCTTTTGCACAGTCATCTCGAAGTAGTCCTTGGCTCAGCTCTTGGCCAACACGCTTCCCCTTGGCAGGCTCCACGTTGACATCGGATATACCTTGAAGTTACATTCTGCGATGAGCGAAGGATGTAGTACCTGGTAAGTCAGTAAGCAATACGTCCACAGGGTCAGGCCACGAAGTTTGTCCGGTTGCAATAGCGAGCAAGACTATGTCTTGGCTGTTCCACTTTCGGCCCCATATTCCGTAACTTGGATTGGAAATCAACATGTGTAGGGGATACCCGGATGAGTCAGCAACTGTAGCGCGTACGCAGAGGATGGAACGTCTTCCACCTCCACCTCCACCCCCAGTCTCCGCCAGCCAAGCCGTCCGTGCGATTCCTTCTGTGGACTCTCGTGTTCACACCCCACATGGGGTGTACTTCTCGAGGAGACCCGCTGAATGTGGTCCTTCGACCTTCGCCCTTGGATATGTGGAGGGTTACATGCGCTGTTGTTTGAGATTGGATAGTTACGCGTCGTCTGCTTCTCGAAGGCAACGTTACTCCACTACTGTGGACACCAACAGATTTTGTATGCGTAACAGGTGGTTTCGCCACAGCCTACAAGAAGGATTGTCCGGATGCTGGCAGTACCCGCTGTATTTCGAATCCTATGCATCCTTCGATGGTATAATGTCAGCCCTACGATACGAGTTCGACTTGGCAGATCACCAGCTCGGGCTGCGTATCCCGACTTGCAAGACTGAGTCACTGCTTGGACGTATCGGGGAACCTTCTGTTGTTTCACTTGTTCGAGAGGATTATGAAAGTTGGATTGATCAAGGCGCCGTAGTGAACTGTGCGAGGCGGCTTCCGGCCGAGAGCATGATTGCGGCTGAAGGCTGCAGTCAATCAGTGAGTACGCTAGATGTGCGAGCGCCTGTTGTTCTGGTGTTCATATCTGTGTAGACGGAGTGCAATAGTGGGCAAGAGTTGTAATGCTCGCCGAAGTGAGCTTAGGAAAACATGCGCTAGCCGAGATAGGAAGGCGGAAAGTCTATCCACTTCACTTCGATTTCTCGCTGTACGCACATAAGCATCTGGTGTACCACCATACAACATAATGCCTTCACGAGGTTTGAAGTGGGCCTTGGCCGTTGCCATAGCTCTTCTGGCCTATACTGTTTTCGCAGAGCTTGAGCCCAAGGTCGCACAACCCAGTGTCGGCGCTCTCAGCACGCAGGAGATTGAGGAGGAATTGCAGGTACATCGTTCCGACTCCCCTTCACCTCTGCCTTGCGATCATGTTGACCTGAGGCTATGTTGTAGCAATGTCCCATCCTCCGCTCCCTCACCGCACACAACACCGCCTCCAACCCCACGCACTCTTCCCTCCTCCAGCAAGCCTTCGCTCTCCTCTTCCCCTTCGAAAGCCCAGCCTTGAACTCCATGATGGGAACTCTTTACATCTCCGGCCCCCCGAACTTCCTCCTCGCTCTATGTCCCACAGACATCGACCCGTCGAGCTTGAACGTCATGGTTGCTTTCGCTGTTGGAGGACTGTTGGGCGATACGCTCTTCCATCTCCTCCCCGAGATCTTTCTTGGCGAGGTACCGGAGGGTGAGGTGCGGGCTGTGCTGGTGGAGCCGAACAAGAATTTGTTGCTGGGTGTGGCGATTATGGTGGGTTTTGTTACGTTTGTGGCTATGGATAAGGGCCTGAGGATCGCTACGGGTGGGGAAGGGCATACGCATGATCATGGGCATGAGAAGAGTGATGGGCATGCTGTTGGAGACAAGTCGAGCAGTACCGGCGTCTCAAAGACCACCGACACCGACTCTAGCCTCCGCCACCGCAAACCAGACACCAAAGAACCCTCAACCACCGCAGCGCTACAGGAACCAAAAGACAAACCCTCAGTCAAACTCTCCGCCTACCTAAACATAATAGCAGACTTCACGCACAATATCACCGACGGCCTGGCGCTCTCCTCTTCCTTTTACGCTTCGCCCACCATCGGCGCAACGACTACATTAGCAGTCTTCTGCCACGAGATCCCGCACGAAGTCGGCGATTTCGCTTTGCTGATCCAAGGCGGCATGTCCAAGAAGACAGCCATGGGTTTGCAATTCGTCACAGCTCTCGGCGCAGTGCTGGGTACGATCATCGGTATCGTCGTGCAGGAACTTGGCGGTAGTGGCGCTGCTGCAGCTGCTGGCGAGGTGGTGAAGGGTGTAGGGAACGTGGGCTTGGCGGGTACGAGTCTCACTTGGGGTGATTTGTTGTTGCCTTTCACGGCGGGGACGTTCTTGTATGTGGGGACTGTGGGAGTGATTCCGGAGATTCTGGAGACTGGGCCGGATAGGTGGAAGGAGTTGAGGAGTATGGGGATGCAGTTTCTTGCTATGGCTGCTGGAGCTGGGATTATGCTTGGGTATGCACCTCCATCTCATCTCCCTTCATATCATTCCATTTGGGCAGCTACATACTGACATCTTGCCGCAGTATCTCATGGTCATAGATCTCCACCGCCACATATCCGCAGCTATCCGCGCGTAGAGAATAGACATAGATGCACCCTGAACAGTGACCCGCTCAAGCGATATAGCTCACGCTCCTCCCATAGTCCCTGACGAGATGCCCGAGCCACAAACGCATGCGCTTCCTATCCCCACTATCTCTCGACCACAGTCTCTCCGACGTAGTCGGCGCAGTCGAAGCGGTCGGTGCACCGGAGATGGTCTTCCTCCGCATCGGCAACAACAGCTCATCAGCGCCACCATACGGTCTCATAGCTAGCCCATTGAACTTCGGCGGCTCGAACGGGATCCAGGGCTGCACGTCGATGTAGCCGCCACCTTCAATCTCATCGCCGGCCAAGATGGGAGAAGATGTGCCAGGGGGCATGGTGTACAGGAAACCGCCTGGGTAGGCATACTCGTCGCCAACGGTCCCGCCGGCTTCGAGAACGAGGTGTTTGCAGAGGGCTTCAGCGGTGCTGTAATTGTAGGAGCTTGTTGGGATGGAGGGGGCGTGGATATCGCACTACATTCGCACGCACATTAGCAGATGGAATGCGGGTAGTGGCGAGTGGTGAAGGAGACTGACTCGATAGCTCTTTGGCCCTTCCTCCTTCTCTTCTTCGCAGATGGTAGAAGAGATGGTAGTTGAGATGGTAGATGCGAATTTCTGCGATCGATTGCGCTTCACAAGCTTCTTACTCTGGCTTCGGCTGCTGTGCTGACTTTTGGTCGAACAGCGACGCTTCTGAACCTCAACTAACGGCTTCGGCAGCTCAGGGACCTCACTGTCCTCAGTATCACTCTCTGCATGTCCGTCCTTGGTCGCAAACAGCGGCTGACGTGGCGCAGGCGTAGGCGTGGAAGCGGTGCTGTAGTCATCGTCGTCTGCCGCTTCGGTTCCTGAGATGGCTAATTCAGCAGCGGTGCGGAAGGTGTTGGGCGAGTGGGAGAAGTCGAGGGGCGGGATTAGGGAGGGCGACATGCTTGGGTTCGTCGGCCTGGTCTGGGGTTTTGAGGTAGTGGTGGTTGTGGTGGATGATGCATGGCGAAGAGGAATTTCGTATCTCGAGGCTTTTTGGTATAGGAATTGTGGGAGGGATGGAGGGGCGTGAAGTGACGTTGAGCTGGAGGTGCTGGAGGTGATGGGTGGCGAAAGTCACGAGCTGGGGCCCGTGCGCAATCTCTTCGACTGGAAACCCTCATGAACTTCCACTTTCGCTTTCACTTCGACATCGACAACGCCATCTTCCATGCGCCCTCCACGCACAACATACTGCCTAGAAGCAGTTCAACAGGAAGTCTGAACACTGAACTAGCTCTCTTTGCCCGAGCAGTAAGTAATCGATATACCGTTCCCGAAAGGGATTACTTAGGTTTACATTGCCACAACAGCAACCTGATTCATCGAGCAAGAGTAACAGACGGCCAGGGCGGCCGCAATCTCCTCATCATGGCAAACGCCAAAGCGACCCTTAGATCACTGCCAGCTGAGCTGCGCAACTACATCTTCGAGCTTGCGCTAGTAGAAAAGAAGCCTATCACCATCCGCGCCATTGCGTGTGCGCACGAAGATGTCCAGGCACAACCCGCTCTCACCAGGGTGAATCGCCAAGTCCGCGACGAAACACTCCCGATCTTCTACGGTAGCAACATTCTCCGCCTCAACCTTGCTGACGGCGAATTTGATCGGTGTGACACAGACCATTCGTCCGCGACACTCGCGGTGTTTATGGGCCACTTTGCAATTCATCTTCGGCTGCTCAAGGTCATTGAGTACCGCATGTGCAGTCACAATAATTTCTACCGCCTCGAGATCGAACCGAGCAGCGCTAGCAAAGCTACCTCACTCACCATCAAAGGCGTGCCAGGGGCCTACGATACGTGTGCGGTCAACGAGAAGACACTGGGTATTGCCAGCAAGATGTTCGAGAAGCATATGAGAGCAGCCGGAGAAGGCGCGGATGTCGATGTCGCTGCACTTTATAAGCTGGTCAAGAGCTTCTACACCTACGAATGAACAGGCAGCAGGCAGGCGGTAGAAGGTGTGATGCGATTTGCGATGCACAGATGCAAGGAACGTGGAAGCTGGCGAGGAGAACACAAAACGGAAGTCTGAGCTGGCCTTGCTACAGCGGACGAGAGAATGTCCAAGCATACAGGTTCCGGGCAGGAAGGATGGGCCTGTGACGCTGTATAGCTTCGAGAGGATGCGCAAGGTCGAAACGGCGTAATACTCTAGGAGAGAGCCTGCTTAGGTTCCGGCCGCTGTCTCCCAACAAAGTCATACCATGCATTCAATCTCATGCCGTCTTCTTCCCGCCCCCTTTTGTCAGTCCAATACCCGTCACAAAACAAGCCCTAACAAGTCCCACCACCCCAGTAACAACAATAGACCCAACCTCCTCCCATCTCCAAGCACCGATCCCCATCCTACCCTGCCCACTCAACGCCCTCGCATACCCACCCAGCATAGCAACATCCACAAGCAAAACCCCAAACTCAAAAATCTTCCACACTACCAGGTCCCTCGGTCGTGCGCGCAGTAAGAACACTTGAAGGACAATGCACATAGCGAACCAGCCCGCCGAGGTGTCTATCAGTAATCTCGTCTCTACAGTAGGTGGAGTAGTCGGAGATGGTGTGGACGAGGTTAGGACTTTCTCGGGCGTAAAGAGAGCCATGATGACGCCGGACAAGGCAAGGAGGGGGTCGATGGTGGTGAAGAAGATGCGGTAGCCAGAGGGGATTGGGGAAGCCATGATGTGTATGCGTGTCCCGAATGAACTTGATGGTCCGTCGGGTGGTATTGTAGGGTCGATCCCTCTTGGTTATCAATGGATTGATGTCGTAAATGATCAGGAGCGCCCAGTCGCAGCTTGCGAGCTTAAGGCACTTTGCTGACCAGCTCGACGCCTGACAAGCTCGCGAGGCTGCAAGAGCTGCTCAGTTGACTTTTGTGACGTACAATTGCACTTCGCTTACTATTGCAACGAATGAGTCCCAGCTACGAGCCTCACGAGATGATTTAGCGTGCGGACTGAGGTCAAGGTCAAGGTGGTGGTGTTGTCTGAAGCTTCAATGATCCCCTCCTTCCTATTTAGGCTAGCGTCTTCCGCAAAATCCACTTCCTCGTTCCTCGCTCGCTCGCACTTCCCTCTTCTTGACGACTTGAATCCTCTCATGGCACGCCCGCTCGCAACACCGTCCCCAGTCGTCGTTCTGCGATCACCAGGTAGGTCTTGATCATATCGCTCATCAATACGCGTCCGGATTGCTGTCACCGGCGGCTCTGAATGGTGGAAGGCCTGGAATAGGTGGTGAACGACGTTGGCCATCAGTGAATGAGTCAAAGAATCATTTCACTGCATTCACTGCAGGAGCTCTGTGGGTCCTGTGATCTGTGTGGGCGAGCTTCGTTAAATATTTCATATAACTTGCTTTTGCCCCCAGAAACAAACACCTTCGCAAGCTGCTCTCTGCATCGAAGCTACTTTCATCAAGTGGCAAATGAACAGCCGTCTTCATCAACACCAATATGGCCACTCTGAACATCGACAGCGACATGGCGCCCGGGAACCACGAAAGCAACGTCGTTGCGCACCGGAGCTGTGAGCAACCATCCCTCAGCAGCATGACAGCACCGCCGGAGCCTTCTGGACAGGTGAGCAACTCTCAATGGCAGAACCTTGGAGTTGGTAGAAGTGACACATGCAGGTTATACAATCTTCTGGATTCTTCCGCTTACCAGGAGAGCTGCGAGACATCATCTACGGTATGGTGCTCGTCCCGGAGACGCCGATCGAATTTGCACCCTTCGACGACTATCCCTACAAAAGCATAGAGTTCTGGAACAAGGTCGTCGACGAGCACATGGGGCGATACGGCACCGTAGACTATGATCCATGGCATGTTGGGCACTTTCGCGAATCGCACAGCCAGGCGCTCCGCTTGCTACGAGTCTCCAAACAGTTCTACGACGAGGCGGCGCCAGTCTTCTATGGGCAGCCCTTCCGCTTCACGGATCCCACCGGTTGGCTTATAATGCATTGCTGGCTCCAGCACATTGGTCCCCGCAATCGCCAGCACGTCCGGGACATCACTGTTTGTCATCCAGCTTGGAGCGAGGTACCGTACGGGCTGGACTTTGAGTGGTCGTTCAACGAGTGTCTTCAGGCATACGGTATCAGGAACATCCTTCCGTCACCCTTCAAAATCAGCCGCCGGTCGCGCGATTGGTGGACCCTTCCCGACCCAGTACACACTCTATTAGGCATGCAGAAGCTTCGGAGTCTCAGCCTGGTGGTACTGCCCTTCGCACAGCTTATACCAGAACAAAATGGCGAGGGAGGTCATCTCTGCTACAAGAGCTACGACTGGCTCACTCTGCACCCAATCCATCAGATCAATTGGCATGCCAGGCTGCCTCGCTTACAGCTCTCCATCATCAACCTTGTCGATTCCATGCACACTTGCAGTAGCATCAACCCCTTCCCGGATTTGTGCTTGGAAGAGCTGCGCACTGGTGGCCGAAAGCTCTTGCAGAGATACTACGACGCCGATTACGAGGAGGCATGCGCAGATGGGCAGTACTTCATTGAGGAAGTGGGAGCGAAAGGTTGGAAGGTGGTTGAAGCAACTTTGAGGAGCTATCCCCTCAGGTATGAGGTGGAGAGCACCAGGTGACCAAGTCTGGGCAGTCTATGGCGGATGGGCGCTAGAATGGGGACTTGCGACTGCTAGCGCGATGACGATATGCAATGCTAGAGCGCTGGAAGGGCACGGTTAGTAGACACCTGTAATGAGAGTGCCGTCACTCTTGGGATGTTTCAGTAGCTGAGCATGATGATGAGCTAAGTATTTACCCTCAAAAAGCGTAGCAGTATCATTCATTGAACGTCACAGCCTACATCACCGGAAGAGCAGTCGTCGCAGAGGTTCAACTAAAACAGGTGGGCAGTGGGTACCGCCCGACATGAGCAGTGAATGGATAGTACATTGATCACTAGCGCAGAAGATCCGTTCACGCACATGACGTTTGCACTAGTCACTGCATGTGATTGCAGAAAAGGATTTCGAGCCCAACATCATCTTCCTCTTCTCCTTCCGCCCCCCAAACATCACCCTCAGGCACACCGCAACATTCGAGGAGCACCATCATACCACACACCCTCACTGCTCACAGGACGCAATCACATCGAATTGCCTCAAGTCTCCCGCGAACCCGTACACCTCCTTCACCACACTGTGCGACAGCGATCATGTCGGACTTAGATCTCCCCATCACCTGGTCCTTCGAAGACTTCGGGTCAGTGGATCCTAATGACCGGCGGCGAAGCACCATGTCCAAAGCAGAGTCTGCGGAAATCAGTGAGGAGGTAAGTTTCGACCCCCGAGAAGAGTGTACCACAGCTTAGACACAGCTGACGACTGCCTAGGAAGTTACAACCCCATTCCCGTTCTTCAAGCTCCCGCGGGAGCTTCGTGACAAGGTCTACGAGCTAGCTCTTGTGCAGACCATACCCATTGAGTTTGCGCCGCTCGTACCTGGACAACGGCGCGCCAACTTCTGGGGTGAGACTGAGGAATATGGACAATACTGGCAGGTCATGCGCTATCGGACCGAGATTGTGCCCTCACTGCAGGTGTTGAAAGTCAACAAGCAGATCAACGAAGAGGCCACGCCCATCTTCTACGGCCAGCCATTTCGCTTCACCAATCAGGCTGGATGGATCAGCTTGTACCACTGGCTGTGGCGCATCGGCGAGGAGAACGCGGCCTTCGTCAAGGATATCACCGTCTGCCACCCAGCATGGGGCAGTATGCCAAAGTGGTGCTACGACGCTTGGTGCCGGGGCGACCGAGACCTGCTCAAGCCCTTCGGGCTGCATTTCATGTGGCCATGTGGTTACAGCGACGTCTAATTTCCCGACTGGGACATCGACAAGGCCGAGCTACTAAGCGTGATGCCGAAGCTGCGTCACCTCCGCCTGGTACTTCACACTGGAGGCGAGGCCACTCTGTGGGACAAAACAATCGTGGAAGATCCAATCTACGATACTGCCGCTGAGATAGTGCCTGGTGCACAAGTCGAAGTCATTCACCTCACGTCGTATCACGCAGAATCCCGACGTAGCTTTGCTGAACTCACGATCTCCGAGACCCCAGAGGAGCAAATGTCCAACGCTTTCGCGGTCGCTTCTTCTCCGTTCTCGGATCATTGAGTGACCGCGGTATCAAGGTGGGCGAAGCATTCTATGATCAGCATCGTCACTACCCTGTGGAGCTAAACCAAGACTGCGTCAACAAGGGTCTCTGCGACTACATGTGGAAGTGGACCCTTTTCTTCGCCCACGGCAACGATAAAGACAACCCACCCAACGTTTGTCCGGGGACGAAAGGGCACAGGGATACGTATGCCACAGTGGCATAATGGAAGGCAACAATTGTTCACCGCAACGCCGCATCCTAGGCAACGGTCACGGTTCACGATTACCAAGCCTACTGCACCGACATTGCGAACACCCTGGGCGTTTAAGCGATGAGTGTAGCAGAGTATCGGATATGTCAAAGGCAAAGGAGATCGGGTTGGCTCAAAAGCATAATGGAAGCATGAAGATGTCGAGATGTGATACCTGTTTCTATGTAGCTGTATGTTTCTTCACAATTCCCAAATGGCAGCCAGCCGAACTGGTACGCCAAGTCATCAATGTCGTGAGTAAGCTATGTTACAATGATCCTATCCATGCATTCAGCCAGCATGACCTGGTACGCCAATGCCCGGTGGCACGCAAGCAAGTGAAAGCGCCAACACAAAAGCAAACCCATGGCTTCCAATGGCAGCCAGCCGCACTGGTACGCCAAACACTCGCAACAGCCGGTAGTGACAGGACGAGCGCCGAAGCAACTCAAAGGTAGAACATGATCTTGTCCATGTTCTCGTGCCACGGATTGCGGCGGAACAGGCCGTACTTGTAGCCTTGACGGTGAGGGCGCCAATAGTCGTCATTGAATATGGTACGCATCACACGGCCCTTGTGCTCGGCTGGTGACTCCTGACGTGCCGTGTCCATGGGGATGCGGTAGTCGATACCGTAGTTCCGCAGGTAGTGGCGAAGGTAGGCTCTTCCGCGGTCGCAGAGACGATCGGCGTAGTAAGCTGGAGTGCAGTAGGAGACACCGCGAGTGGCTTTGGCGTAGGTATAGCAGAAGGCGTGGGTGATGGACTGTAATGTGTCGGCAGACAAACCCATCTGGTTCGTAAGCACAAAGTAATGTGCAGCGCGACCGGTACCTGCGATCGGTTGGTGGGACTGCAGGAAGAAGTCAAAGCTGTACGGGTGCGTTATAACCTGGTCTACGCAAACGCCAGGCTTCACATTGCCGTTGACTTCTCCCTTGAAGTTGGCGAAGGACTCTTTCTCGCTGGTCGGATAGAAGCGAGTGTTGTGGCGTTTGCCGACGACGACATACGTGATCTTCACCTCACTACCTGTGTCGCGCAGCTTCTTCAGAACCGACATGGACTCTGGCATCGTTGAGTGGTTGTCGTCGCCCACTGGTTCGTGAGAGGCGGGCCCCGTGTCTGACATACCTGCTTGCTTAGGCGGCTTCTTGTACGCTTTCTCCTGCGCGGCCTTGAGCGCACCGTACTGGTCTTTCGTAAGAGCGTTCGGCCCGATCTCTGCGCCGTCAGGGCTCGTCAGCTCATCCCTGTCCAACGCAGCCGCATAGTATCTGTCCCAGTCGCCACTTAGGTATGCACGAGCGAGGGTGAAGGCCCGATGAAGCTGTGGGACCTCTTGGAGACGGACGCCATCGTACTACGACTCACTGACGCCGTCACGGAAGAACAGAATATTCTTCGGGAGACGTCCTCCATGCATCTCGGCCCAGTCGATCAAGCGCTCCTTCACCATGTCCCACAGCTTGTCAATGGACTCTTGCCTGGCAGGTTGAAGGCGCATGGAGCCAGGGAACTTGACGAAAGTATCATCGACGCTGCCAACGACGCTGGCGATGGACGGACAGCCGTCGCTTGCGCCCTTCAGCGGATGAGCTACATCGGCGCCAATGACTATTGTCTCGCATTGCGTTGATTGCTGTATGCCGTCTTCTGCAGGACCGAAGAGCGCATCCAGAGCCGCACCATAGACATGGTGGTTGTCGCCTTCGCATTTGAAGTTGCACTTCATGGCGACATTTGGGCAATACTCGCCTCTTGGACTGTTGCACTTCCCGTTGTCGACGCAAACGGTCTTGACGCCGAGCCGAATATCGCCGACACGCTTGATGGAGGCGTACATGTCTTGATTCGTGTTTGGCATGATGACGAAAGCGCCGTCTGCCTTGGGGTAATTGTCCATGACCCGCATATCTGTCTCCAGAAGATCCTCCCACTGTGGAGTCCTGAGCCATTGGCGAGAGTACGGTCCCACAATTGGCATGTCGACAGCGGTCCCTGGATCAGCCATGCCCAACGTGTGGAAGGCTTCAATCATGCCTGTCTTGAAACCATTGCCTGCATTCTGATGCCATGTTAGGTTGATGACAGGCATCTGCCCAATGATCTTCGGCGCCATGAACTTAAACTTCTTCATGTTCCAAGCAGCACTGTCGATGACGGCCGTGCGCCCGGCGCCGTATGTGAGGGTCGGCTTCTGAAGTATGCGAGCCGGTATTTTGATCAGCTTCTGGCTGATCTGAAAGCCATGTGAACCGAGCACCTGCTGGCCAGCAGGGGAGTTGATGCCGAGCATAGCGATACCGTCGGTGGTGATGTATTCTGCATTGACGCCAGGCTTCTTCTGACCAGCTCTGATCATGTTTGCCGTCTGGTTGCCAGTGAGCACGCCGTGAATAGGTTGAGGTGTGACGAGCCTGAGCCACGACGCAGGATACCAGTCCTCGTTGCCTGGACTCTTCTTTGGGTCTTTGCCGACATTGACGGTAAGGGTGTCTGCGCTGATAGCCCGCTGAGACGGATGGTCGGGCGACACCTGGCGAAGAATGGTCTGGTAGTGCGTCTGAACATCTGTAGTGCGGTTTCTTGAGTCCACGCCTTGCTGTTGCATCCGTGCACCAATACCAGCAATGACTCTGACCCGCTCCGCGTCAGATGTGGTCGGCTCACCCGGCCTGTCAAACAGCAAGAGTACCTTCGCACCCTTCAGCATAGCAGACAAGAGCTTGCGCTCCATCTGGCCCAGCACGGGCAAGGGTTGCGGTGGCTGACCAGCTGGCTGGTTCTGATTGCCTCCACGGCCACGTCCACGCCCACCACGGCCTCCGCGACCACCTCGCCCACCGCGCCCACCGCCGCCTTGCTGACGATCCTGCCACTTCTTCAGCTCTTCGTTGTTGACATTGTTCAAAGCACGGTCATAAAACTCCTGCACCGTGATGCCCTCATAGAAAGGCGAGCAAGCAGTGTTGACGTTCAAGAGCAGGTGCTCGATGCTTGGCCGCACAGAGGCGAAATAGCCAGAAAGAGCTTTGATTGTATCATTCGGCGGCATGCGCGAGATCTCATCAAGCGCATGCTCTTTGCTGGTGTCAAAGAACTTGTTCGCACTCTTCTGCGCAATTAATGGCAGAGTTCCTGGGGCAGTGGTACGTTGATGGACATACTGAGTGATGAAGGCGTTGAGTCCGCGGACGAGGATGGCCGGGTCATCGTTGCGAGTTGAGGTGCCGGTCTGGTTGCGGAAAAGCTTGGCCAAGCTCTGGTCCATGTCAAGGTCTGGCATGCGGGAAAACTGTACCGATTCCACGTCGAACGACTGCCAGGTAAGATCTCGGCCGGTGAGGTCGTTGAAGGTGACAGGCAGAGTCTCTGGTGTTACCCACTGGCTGGTCGTTGGATCAAACGTCATAAACAGTGGCTTGATGGACCAAATGGTCTTGTAGTCTGTGACCCAGAACGGTTGGAGAGCACGAAGACTGTCAAGCTCGGTGTGCCTCGTGTCTTGAAGGAGCTGGTCGAAGATGACACCCATGCAATGGCGATTCTTGACCTCGCGCTCATGAGTACCAACCCCGTCCTTGTCGGGCAGTGTCTCGGCTACCATTTTGATGTCGTAGACGTAGATCACCTTGTCGGGTAGCTTGTGGCTCATCTTCAGGTAGTTGGTTGCAATCATCATCTGAGACTCAGCTTGCTGACCGAAGTCCGTGCGGAGACCGCGAAGATATTTCTCGTCCAGGACATGCTCGTCGTCTAGAGTTGGCTCCTCGTCCTCAGCAGCTCCACCGCGCAATCCCAGACCCTTCATCCCAGATATCGCTTCATCAGTGCCGCCATCCTCGTCGTCACGCTGGCCGCCACGCTGCTCGGCCTTTCCATCGCCCCGATGCTGCTCTTCCTCAGCAGTCTTCCGCATCTCCTCTGCCTCTTCTGCCTGACGCTCCTCCTCGATGAGCTCGCGGGTGTATTCGATGACGACTTCTAGTGCAGCTCGAGCATCGGTGGTGATCTCCTCGGTCGGGAAGCTGTAAGTAAGACGCTTGTTGTCTTTCGGGCGGTAGCCATCCTGCTGCTGCTGATACGGCGCAGTATCGCCCTGCCCGCTAGCTGTGGATGCAGTGTCGGAGAAAGGACGGCTGTCGTAGCTCTGCGTACTTTGATCGCGCTCAGAGGACAGGCTGGGATCTCCGCGCCCGTCACGCCGATCACCACGTTGCTGACCACGGCCACGATCAGTGAAGCCACCCCTCTCCGGGCTTCTGAAACCTCCACGCGAAGCAAGAGAGCTTGCACGTCGCGGAGGGACGCCAGTCACGCCACGCAGAGTGCCAAAGCCATGCGGACCATTGGCTTGCTGGTCGCTGAGTGGTGCGCGCGGTTGGAAGTTGAATGGGCGAGCCTGGTCGTTGTTCTGAGCGCCTGGAACGAAGGCGGCCGCTCCAGGGTTGATAGGTCCACCGCCTAGAGTAGGGAAGGCGTTCGGGTCGTTGGTAGCGGGCGGTTGGCTGTATGGCGGGTTGGTCTGGTGGTTGTAATCGGTGTTGCTGCTCGCGTTGTTGAAGTACTGTTGGTTGCGGTTGTTATTGGATTGGTTGTTGCGATCGGAAGAACCCCAGCCACGGCCACGGCGACCGCCTCTGTTGTTGTGCTGCGACATGGTGTCGCTGTGGGCTTCTATTGCGATTGTCGCTCCGATGAGGACGTTCAGAATGGTGCCGGGTCAGGATCCAGTGATAACATGGCAGGAGTGCTTGCTATCCCGAGACAGGTTCAAGCTTGACGAGCCATTCGCTCAAGGAGTCAGACATGCAAACACTGCGTGGACGACGGACGAGCAATTCAGAGCATGCATGTCCTGCGTATTGCGCTGAAACCGGAAGGGTCTGCCGAATGTCGCATGGCAGACAACGCAGGCAAACACGACATCATCTGAGCTCTGCATCAGAGAGCTGTCGCTTGCCGCTGAGCGCTAGACGCATAGGAGTCCTGTAAACATGCATGTCTCAAAAGCATTGGCCCAGGCTTGCCGTACCTGCAACCGCCGGCATCGGTACCAGTCACTTGCCTCAATGGATATCTACAAGCTCCAGGAAACTACGCTTGCGCGCACTGCTCAGCTTTGCTGAGGACCCAGTCATACGCACATTTAGTAGGAAGGCAAGCAGTGGTCCTCAGCCAGATGTCAGCCGATATTGATACAGATGAAGGACATAACGTACTCAATGTGAAGGTGTGCTCGGTGCTGTATCTGCATGATACTCTGTCTGTGCTGTCATTCATATCAATTCCTCACAATTCCCTCAAAGATACTATCGCTAGCTTTGAAAAGCAAACGCTACCCAAACTCCCAAATGGCAGCCAGCCGTACTGGTACGCCAGATCACTCGCAAAAGCCGGTAAAGACAGGACGGCAGCACTACACTACCCACAGTTCGCACTCCTACTCCAGCCCTACATCCAGAACATGGTACCGTTCAGGTTCGGATGCCACGGGTTGCCCGAATTACCACCACCTCTTCCCCACCACCGCTGAGCCACAGCCTTCACATCGTTCTCCGCCTGCCTCTTGTAATCAAGATGTCCCTCAAACAGCGGCCTGAGATACTGCCTGCCACGCTCACACAAGCGATCAGCGTAGTACGCCGGTGGCGCATAGCTCACTGCAGTAGTAGACCGCCCATACAGATAGCAGATGTTGTTCGTCAAATCCTGGAGCTGCTGAGAAGTGAAGCCCATCCCGTTCTCCAAGACGAAGTAGTGAGCGGGCTTGGCGGTACCGGCAAGCGGGTTGTGTGATTGCAAGAAGAAGTCCAGGTAGTATGGCGACGTGATGCTGGAATCGACGACGGTGCCGGGCTTGCAGTTGCCGGCCATGCCGGTCACCTCGCGCCTGGTGTCTTTTGGGAAGAAGCGGGTGTGGTGGCGCTTAGCGACGATGACGGCGGTGATGCGAGGCAAATCTGGCGAAGGAGTCTGCATAGGATGAAGCTGCTTGAATGCATCCCCCCAAGCTTGGCGAATGCGTAGAATCTCCGTCTCACGGACCATACTGTACTGGCTCTCGCTCACACCGTCTCGGTAGAACAGAATGCGGTTGGGCAGCCTCCCGCCGTTCTTCTGCGACCAGGCCAGCAGGCATTTGTAGGTCATGTCCTTCATATCTGTGATCTCCTCTTGACGTGCCGTCTGCGTCCTCATCTGGCCGGAGTACACAGCGAACCTGCCGTCAATACTACCGACCACCGCCGCAATCGACGGAGTACCTCGTGCGCTTGCACCGCTTGGGTGGGTAACATCAGCTCCAAGCATGATACAGTCCATAGGCTGTGTGGAGACGACCGGAAGACTGGCAGCAGTGAGTTGATGGTTGGCGTTGCCAAGCCGCATGTTCAGCTTCATGGCATAGTTGCCCATGTACGCACCCATGGACTGCGGGCCAACATTCGTAATCGGTGGCGGGTTCGGTCCGTCTCTCCTGTTGCGCAGTGATCCTTCCATGCTGTCTTCGCACATGACAGCGGTCTGGATACCAACAAGCTGATCGGCAGCAGCTTTGAAGATGTCGCGACGCCAGGCCCAGTTGTAGCTCTTCTTGGGCAGCATCAACACCACCAGGTCGACATTCTTCTTGTCTCTCAGACTCCTGAGACCACTGGCGAGGTACTCAACGTTTCAATTGCACTCATCGAAGTTGAGCTCCGTCCAACCAGCGTTTTGGTCGTTTTGGTCGTTCTCGCCGGCCCACTCAAGCTTCTGCAAGCCGTTCAAGGCGTGGAAGTGGATGAAGTTGAGCATGAAAGGCCTCCGGAAGCGTGCGTAGTCTCCATCTTGGCCGTTGACCGTGACCAGGTGGGCCCGTGGTTTGCGCTGTGGCTGTGCGTTGATGGGCCGGAACTTGTTGGTGTTGTCGATGAAGCCTTGGCCCATGGTGCTCCATCTCCCCTGATCCAGCTTATCCTGCCTGAGTGTCGATTCAACCGGCTTGTCATTGCGACGACGAGGTGCTTGTGGATTACCGTACTGGATTGTGGGTGGCAGGATGCGACGGGCCGGGACTGACAGCATGTCCTTCTCCACTGTGATACCGAGCACACGCAGCATTGGAAGCGGTGGGCTCTGCGTCAGGCGTAGCGATCTGAAACCTTCATCCAGGATGACATTGCGATTCTGGAAGGGCGTGCGACGAGCGATGGTAATCATCTGTGAGACGAGGTTGGAGTCCAGCTTCTTGCGGTACATCTGATCGCCGAGCACATCGATTTGGTCTGAGAGGTAGTACTTGTGGTTCGGAGACTTCGCACCAACATTGACAGCGAGCTGATTGCGGTCAGTGACGCCGGCATTGGTGTACTTCTGGCGGATGTGGTCAAAGACCGTAGTCGGCTGTTCGTTCTCGTCGTTAGGGTCGAGCTTGAACGAGATCTGCTTGGCGTGGGTGGCGATGTCGTGGATGACTTTGGTCCGACGCTTGTCGCTATCGATGGCTGCGTCTTCACCAGGAAGCTGGCGGTTGAAGTTGACATAGCCGCGCAAGCCAGAGAGGTGATCGTTAGCCCACTTCAGATTCTGGTTGCGGGTTTGGACCTCATTCTCATTGAGGGCCTGTGTGGCGTCAGGGTACCTGCGCCCAGCGAGATACGCCGCGACAGTCTGTGGGCGGTAGAACGTGCTGGTGAGCGTATTGATGTTGAGCGTGACAGCTCCCATACCTGGCCGGACCGAGCAGTAGTAGCCGCGAATGGCAATGAGACCGTTTCGATCCGGTGTGCTGTTCGGTCCCAGCTCACACCAACCGGGCCGGTAGTAGAAACGATTGTTGCCAGCCATGATGGTGTTCGGAGCGCCGTCCGCAACAGCCTTGGACATCATAATGTTCATCGCTTCAGCTGCGCCGAGCTCCTCGTAGGTCATGTCGCGGCCGGAGACGTAGTCGTTCAACTTGTCCATCTCGAATGTGCGGTTCAAGGTGATCGTCAGCGAGACTGGCTGCGGAGGATCGCGTGTGCCAGGCTTGTAGCTGAGTACCGATGCCGTCTTCTGGGCTTGACCGGGAAAGACATCTCTGGCAGCGATGATCTTCGTGCGGTAGTCGGATGCGATGAGGTTGACGTTGCTGCTGAGCTCCGGTACTGTGTCGATGAGGTCGCGGATGAATACTTTGATCTTGTTGCGCGTTGCGTTCTTCCATTCATCAGACTGGCTGTCGACGATGTACTCATAGAGCACGGTGCCTTTCGGCAAGTTGAGCCTGAAGTGATTGACGTAAATCTCAGGATGCGCACTACCCGCTGCGAGGCTGGTGCGCAGTGCGTAGCGCTTCGTGTTATCAAGCTGCTTGTCGCTCGGTAGCTTGTTGGTATCAACAGGGAAGCCTTGAATGTTGATCTTGGAGGAGTCCTGCTGCGTTCTTTGGTTGACATTGAGGTTGACAGCCTGCGGCATGACACGTGTGATGTTTTGTGTTAGATGTGATGTCGCCGGGCGTTGCGGAGTATTGTCAGTTTTTGTGGTTGCGTCGATTTTCGAGACAGGCGGAGGTGGACCGCTCGTCTTCGCAGACATCTCACCACCTTCAGAAGAGTCGCTGTTTGGAGCCGGCGTGTCGACAGCCTCATTCGCCAAAGTACTGCTGGTCGCCAAAGTATTGCCGGAACCATCCTGTACCAACCCACCTCCCGACCCCATACCACCAAGCTGCGCTGCCACATTCTCCACCGCCGCTTTCACACTCTCCGTCGTTCCCTCAGCTGGCTCGTCACTCTCCTTGATCCCCTCATCCGTCCCACCCGCAGCCCCCTTCCTCCCCTTCTCCTTCGCAAACTCCTTCGCATCCTTCTTCGCCTTCTTACTCGCAACCTCATACCCCTCAACCGGAAAACCCACCACCGCCGCCATCTCCAACATCTCCTTCGTAATCACCTCCCCCTCAAACTTCGTCTCCTTCCCCGGCTGCGCCCTCGCAGTCTCAATCAGCCCCACACAAGTGTCACGGTCACTCAGATCGATCGTAGCCGGAATCCCACCCTTCTCAGCCTCGCTGAAATGAGGGTAGAGATCAGAAAGCTTGTAGAGCGAGCCGTCGGTAACTGGAAAGTCGTGTTGACAGTGTGCAAGATCATTGCCATGGCGGGCCATGTCGTGCTCGGCTTTGGGGCAGCGGATGCAGGTCACTTTCTGCTTGGTTTTCCTATTGGTAGACATCGCTGATTCCGCTCTGCCTGGTGGTGATAACCGTGGTTGGGTTGTCGGATGGAGAGACGCATACTAACCGTCAGATGCTACTATCATATAGCCTCCGCTATGGCTCGCCTAGTTTGCTGCGAGCCCGCCATCTCGTCGTCCCACAAACCAGTCCATACAAGGCAAGCTCAGGCAAGCATGCATGTCTCGCAATCTGCACCAAAGCGGAAGAACTTTGCCACCAGCTCGCATAGAAGCCAGAACAGACAAGCGTGAGCTCCTCTGAGGCTGCATCAAAGAGCTGTCGCTTGCGGCACCTACCTGAACACGTGGGAGTGGTGCAAACATGCACATGTCGGAATCTTCCGCCAAACCGTATCAAGCGACCTTTCTAGCGGCGTTGACGCCGGTGTCTTGTCTGTATCGGCTTCCTGCAGCGCGGAGAAAGCCGAATATGCATACTCGTGTCCATTGAGGCCAGAGTCAGATGTTGCCACATCTTGGCGGCGCACTTGGCCGCTGTTACCACGGATACGTAGTAGTCAGTCAAACTACAATGTTAGCAGACACTGGAAGGTATGCGGAACATACACGTCATTATTGCGAGCAGGACATCATGCTTGATTGAAGCTGGACCTGTTATGTGATGCATGCTAAGCCCTTCGAGCCATGCTTTCGTGTGCCATCGCTCGCAAAACAGCACTACACTCGGGTATCAACACTCACACAACTCCCCACCACCACCCCATCAACCCCGCTCCCCAGGATCCATCCCCATCAACCGCTCCGCCAAAGTCGGCCCCTCACCCTGCACCTGTCTATTAACCCTCCCTCGCTCAGACATCTGCGCTCTCCTATCCTCCTCCCGCTCTTCCTCTTCTTCCTCACTACCCACCTCCGCAGCCTCCCACCCCACCATCTTCCTCAAAACCCGATTCTCCTCCCTCAACCCCCTGCACCTCCTAACCCAAGGCTCCCTCTCCCGTTCCCTCTCCCTATAAGCCTCCCTCACCTGCTCAGAAAGCCGTTGTAAGCTTTCCTGCCACTTCCCATGAACGACCCTCGCCTCTAGAGTTTCTGATCGTGAAGCCTGCAAGAGCTCGGTGTAATGGCGATGGAGTTCTATGACGTGCGATTGTTGGGCGAAGATGTATTGTCTTATCCTGTCCGTGGCGTCGGAGAGGGTGGACTCGTAGAGAGATTGCAAAGTCTCATGTTCTCTTGCCTGGAGCTGCAGAGTCTGTAGACGGTTTTGCGCCGTGGTGAGGGCGAGGGATAGAGCGGTAGTCGTCGGCGGGAGGTCTTCTTCTGCATGTGGTTCTACGGCTGTAGACATACATTAGCATGTCCCCATTCCATTCCACTACCTCCTTAGTGCAGTAGCACGAGTAACACGAGAGGGCCACGTACGTCCACCTTCCCCATTCTCTGCCCGCTCCTGCTCTCCTCTCACGTTTCCCTCCCCTCTCACCATCTCACCCTCCCTTCCTTGCAACCTCTCAACCCTCTCCAACCCCTCCCTCAAGCCCCCCCACTCCTCCCGATTCTGCTGCAGCCACCCCGACAAAGTCTCCATATTCTGCATCAGCGTCTGCATATCCGCGAAATGCCCGGCCGAAGGCATGATTGCATTTCCTCCATTGACTGCTCCTCCTCCTGAGTAGTTTGCAGTGGCGTATCCTGCCCCATTGGCGCCGTTGGACGAGGGGGGTGGGTTATTTGCCATATTGGGTGTGAGAGGGGGTTTGGTTTGCGTGTGTGTAAGGTGGAAGAAGGGGAATGTGGTCGTGTCTGGAGGTAGTCCGGGTTAAAGGGTTTTGTGGTGAAAGACTAGCTTGCTGGAGTTTGTAGCAATGCGTGTCTCGTTCGACGTTCAGTACTACGGTCAAGCGTGTACTGTGTACGATGGACGTCAACAAACCAACAAAGCGTCACTAAAGAAAGTGCCGACGATTTACTCCAACTTATGGCTCGCGGGAGTGCACCGAGACCTGTACAACGTCAAGATACTGCACCATCCATGGCAAAGACACCATTACATCTTCACAGACGAGCCCACACCTCCCAAAAGACTGACTTCTTCCTGCAAAAACTGAGCGATACAGTAGCCCGTTGCCCCTTGTGACATCGAGAAGAGCGCTCGATAAAAACAGTAACCTATCCCGATCCTCTGCTCTCTAAAAACATCCGCCCTCTTCACGATCTCACGCGACTGTTCGCGATAGTGCCCACCTCCATCGTCGTCCACTTGAACAAGGCCGTCAGCTTCTTCTCCTCCGCAGGGGCCCGCAAGGGGCTCGCACAGGCAGCAGCAGCAGCGGCGGCGGCGGTTACCTCGAACAGTAATCAACTGTCAGGGGATTGGGTGGGGGTTAGCTATGGGGTGGGGCGTACGTACTTCTCATTTCACCTCAGAGTCTTCAACCAAACCGCCCGAAGCCACTCAACACTAAAAAGAGCAAGAAACAGCTGGCAAGCCCGTCGACCTCGTCGTCTGAAGTCTGCAACACATTTTCCCTGCACTGCCTGGTTGCAAAACAGCTCAGTATAGCCATCATGAGCAAACATCAGTTTCAACTCCAATTCCATGCAGAAACCGAAGCTACTGCCAACCAAGAAGAGGGAGGCAGAAGTTCTATCCATCCTACCTTCGGGAAGGAAGACAAAGCTACATACCAGCCCTCCAAAAACTACTGGAGATCTTCTCCTGCTTCTCCCGTGGCGATATCAATAGAACTTGACCAAGCTTTACCGGGCCAACAAGATCGCTGGTGTGGTTCTTGGTCTCTGGTCTCTGGTTTGTTAACAAGCACTCTGAAGTTGGGAGAGAACTTCAGCGCCAAATAGGTGCAGAATATGTCAGACGTTAGGCCAAGATCTTCGAGATCATCAGCTGCCACTTTACGAACGAGTCCCTAGTCTGCAAGCTATCCCGCATCTTCAGCGGCTCAGGGCACGTCGTCGTCCTGTGGAAGATGGAAAGGCCTACCGCGAACGTCTTAAGAAGGACGATGTACGGCTTACCGTGATCTAGCCGACGACTTTGTTCAGGCGCTACTCATACCCTTCTACGGCTTTAACAGCAAAAGCTGGTCTACGATGACTATTAGCACCTGTTCACTCTTTCGAGCGGAGACTTTCCGACTCACGCCAATCCGGTAGTAGCCACCTACGTCGCTGTCACGTTTCCGCAACACGGTGAGAATCGCCGCGGAGGAGCCGATACGGTAGCCCAACTGTGTATTCCAAGTTGCAACACTGGGGAGCATCCGTCAATGTACTGACTGAGAGCTCCTATTATGAGACCTTGCTGCTTTCGCAGCCTCGCGACTGCAAGTCAAACCTGACGTATGGGCATATCAGCGCCGAGTGGGCGATACGGTCGCTTGGTTGCGTGTTGCCATATCGGGGAAGGTTGGAGAACTGCAAAACCGCACGCATAGGACGTTCAAGTAGAAGAACATCGTTCCTGTAAAAGGCAAGTCTGAGTCCCTACGAGACTGGTATCTCATTGAGTATCGAGTAGGCGACAGAGTAAGCAGAATACGGACTGCATCATTCGGGAATCCTGTTGGTTCACTGACCGACTGTCCTCTCGCAGAAGACATTGCCGCTTTCGCAGCGCAGCTACCTTGCTACTGTGAGTCGCTCATAGCCTGCCAACGGTCTATACAACTGCATGATAGTTGCAGCCGCTGCTGGAGAGCAAGGCGAAGTCCGCTCGATCATCCCCTACTCCCCTTGAGCTCTTCAGGTATCCCACGGCCGATACGAAAGCTGCTGTACACCAGGGGATAGAGGAGAAAGGCCGCAAGCTGTATCGCGGCGAGCCTTGGAAGTTCCAAGAGAACGAGCGTCTGCGTGGGGAGCAAGGCTGCATCTCTACAGCTCTGATATGTTCAATTCGATCGGGCGGGCGATGTAGTAGCACGAACGCATGAGGCGATGTTCGGAGATTCTGTCAGTCCATTGATCTCAACAGCAGACCTTGCCACTTTCTCGGGCTCGCAACGTCGCTACGACGTATCGTCCTTGACCCACGAGCGGTCTGTGCAGCCGCATGTAGTCCCAATCAGTCTCGGAGAACTTGACATACTGCATTTCTTGATATCCTACCGCTATCGTAGCCGTAAAGTATCTACTAGTCGATTTAGAAGCTCTAATAAAGGCGGGTATAAGAGAGATATTTAGAAGGTAGCGAGGATAGAGTCTTATTAATATATTAGGCCTTCTCTAGAATAGCTATAACTATATCTCTAAAGGGCTAGTCTTTAATTCTACTTTAATTAGATATATAATATCTATACTAGCTATTCTAGTAATAGAGTACTTTATCTACTTATAATTCTTATATAAACTATAATAATTTAGTTAAGTTAAAAGTATAGTAGCTTTAGAGACTATAGAATTGTTTCTTAGAGAATAAGAGTTATTTATAACTTATTATACTTACTACTTTTATAAGTATAGTATAAATATAGTATTATAAGTAATTAGTTATCTTATAATCTTATATCTATAATTCTCTAATAGTTTATACTAGTAATAGTATTTTATTTCTTTTTTAAGCTTCTTTCTACTAGAAGTAGACTAAATAGTAAAACTACTATAATACTACCTATTTAGTAATTAAAAGGTATAGATAAGTAAACTATTATTATAAGCTTAGAATAGAAGCTATAAGGTAAAATATAGTGTAGCAGTCTCTTAATTAGTTGTCGTATTAGTGTTACTACAATATACATTATTTTCTCGACTCCCTAAACGCCCAAACGCCGCCAAAAGCTCACAGCCACATTCCAGCCACACTCGGCAAATCTTTCCATCTCCTCCCAACCTCACTTCACTTCACCTATCTCATTTCCGCCCACTGTTAATCTCATTCAACATTACCGGCCAGCTTGCGAGTTGGTGAGATCCCTGGAAAGCATTCCCTTGAGTACTCGCGTACCGTCTGACCTCCTGCGACTCCGCCATATTGTCGCGTCCGCAAAATCTTCCATCTGCGGTATCGTCGCTGTGGAGAAGAAAGGCTTGTGCGCCGTCTTACGCTGGACTTTGTTGTAGTCAATTGCGCCTGGCTGGTGAGGTTGCACGCCGCCGTCTGATCTTCTTCCCTTGCCCTTCCTCGCACTCTTCTCGCCAAATCTCCTCTCGTTCATCTCGTCTACCGCCGCCTGAGCTGCGCTAACAGCCTCTGCCTCCTTCGTCTCATCTTTAGCTAAACCAGGCCCAGGACCAACCAGTTCACGAAGAGCAACAAAGGTCTTGTTGCGGCTAAGCTCCGAATTCACAGCTGCGAGCTTCCTTGGGCTGGGATCCGGGCTGTCGTCTGGTTCACCGGACGCGTGGAACTGCTTATTCTTCCTAGGATCACGCAGAATAGCAGTAATCTCCACATCTGCGTCCTCAGCAGTAGCGCTCACATCGTTCGGCAGGCTAGAAAGAGCTCCAGTGACTGGTGGGGAAGCCATCATCGTCGCCTGACTGTCCGGGGTGCTGGATCGTGGCCGCAACTGCTCAGATTCTTTGTTCTCCATCGCGAACAAGCGGCCAGAAGCGCTAATACCGGCCGGCAGACTGGAAAGAGCTCTGGTGTCTGATGAGGAAGCCTGCATCGTCGCCTGGCTGTCGGAAGTGCCGGAGCGTGTCGGTAACCGCTCAGACTCGCTGTTCTCCGCTGCGAACGAGCGGCCGTAGGCGCTGGTAGAGTGCGGCGGTGACCTGAGATCGCGGCCGTTATTCGGGGAAAGGCGCATCGTCGCTTGGCTGGCAGGAGTGCTGGAACAAGACGGCGAGATGCAGAACTGCTTGTTCTCCATCGCGAACAAGCGGCCGGAAGCGCTGGTAGAGCACGGCGGTGACTTCATATCGCGGTCGTTGCTCAGGGAAGGGCGCGCAGGGACGGGTGCAGCTTGGACATGCGGCGGGTATTGCGTGTCTGACGTGCGCTCGCTGTCTCCGAAACCACCAATCGGCGCTGCGTTGTCGAGGAGGCCTTCGGTGGATGGTGAGGTCGCGGTCGAGATGGTGGAGGTGCGCTGATCCGTGCGGTCTTCGGACGGGCTCTTGGAGAGATGTATCTTCTGGCGTACCCATGTTAGCATGGCGTCTTTCGACAACATCTTGAGTTAGCGTGCGACAGGGAGTGGTAGTCTGTGTGTGGCTCTTGGCTTCTTGTTTCTGATCTGATCTGCGTACAACTGCACTGGAAGGTGGTTAAGAACTTCAGCGCGATGTTGGTGCAAGATACCTCAGCAGTGAGAAAAGGCGAACTTCTCAAGTGGACGTGAAGCATGAAAAGTGCTCGCAGCTCATGTGGGTCCGTAGGGTGCACGGTTACGTGCAAGTGGTCACACGGAAGGTGCGTGAACTGACGTTGAAGCAAGTGTTTCATAGTTGCTAATAACACAAGGGAAATTGCGTCATCCCCTAGGACGCCATCGACCACCTCCAAGCGAATGCACAATCTCAAGAACGACAGAGCATGTGTGAAAAGCCACATGCGAAACAAGCATCACCATCACTAGATCACTGACTTGATGCAGCATCATCTCCGCCCTCATCCCCATGCCCACCTGCTCCCCCATCCTCAGGTCCCCTGAATTCCTCCTTCGGCGCATCACCAGAGCCATCATGCATCGAAGACACACTTTCATTTCCCTTCGACCTTGGCGGCAGAGCCGGCGGCGTCTCCTCTCTCACTCGTTGAGTGATGGGCTTCTGCACTTGGGCGGACTTCCTGCTCGGATTTCTGGACGGTAGGGCGGGAGGCTGATTCTCTGCTCTCCCGGACTCATTAAGTAGCGCTTGTTGATTGTGAACGGACGTTAGTCCCTCTCTATGCAGCTCGTGGGCAATAAGGTCATCATCCGTGGCCATCTTGTCAGGATTGGGGTCCGCATCCTGCGCAGCTCGAATCGCGCGGTTTCCTGGCTTGCCAATCTCCTGGTCCATCAAGGCCGCTTTGACAGCCGCGTTGCCACTCGTCTGAGTGAGAGGGCTGTAGATAGCGGTGTTGCTACGCTCTCGTCTTCTGGGAGTCGTCGGCATGACAGGGGCAGCTGCTCCTGTGGTACCGGGAACCGCTGGGTCTTGGTTCTCACGAATTCCTTCTTTGTACAGCTCGTGCGCGGCCTCGGCGGAGATAGATGGGTGATCGCCAATGTCGGGTCCTGCCGGAGACGGCGCGTTGCTCCCAGGGCCAGCTCTACCAAAGGCTTCTGTACGCTGGCCAAACAAGGCGGAGTCGCTGACAGGCTGGTGTCGGTTTCGCTGGTGTCGTTTGGTCGGTGTTTTCTCCGTATCTCTGGGGTCTCCTGCATGACCCATCGACCCGCTTGGTTGGCTAGTATCGATCTCCACCTTGAGGGACTCCCTGAGAGCTGGCTCCGTGGGTTCCCACTCGCGCTCTTCATTCGGATCGATACCATCAAGCGCCAAGTATTCTGGGGCTTTCTGCTTTCCTTTACTCTTCTCTCCGGCACGATGAGCTGTGTCTGTCGTATCGTTAGGTGCACTTACGTCGCCAACGCCAGCTGAAGACGTAGGTAGGTCGGAGGCGCTGGCACTTGATTGCTTTCTGCCGCTGTCCCTCCTTGGCTCTCCTTGCTTGTTCTCACTGGTCTCCACGGCGGTCTGTCCTTCTGCGCTCTCCATGAAGGACCTTGGACCACGACTCCTCCCATGCCGCTCCGCTGATTGAGCATCCGCCAGCGACTGCAGCATGCTTGACGCCTGGGGCCATAGCCGGCTTGGTTTCGCCCTCATGGAGTGCGCATTCATCTCCGTTGGCGACGTGGTCGAAGCAGTAGCCTTGGTACCCCTCCCTGGGCTCCATGACTTGTTGTCGGCACTCAGAGTGTGACCGAGCTCACGACGACGCTGGCTGCTGCTGGAGCTAGGAGTGAGGATAGAGCGGGTGTCCGAATCTCCAGCCTCCGCAGGCGGCTGCTGAGAATCGTGAGCCGTGGCGGAAGTTGAGCCCTCTTGCTCTGGCAGCACGGGCGGGGATGGGTCGACGACATCCGACAATGTCTCTAGTTGAGCGAGCTGATTGTCATGGTCGTCATCGGCCGTGAGCTTATTAATGACATCTTTGGAAATTGGAGATGTCGGAGGATGAACGGCACTCTCGCTAGAGCTCTTGCGGCGATTCTGGATGCGCACGCCAGCACGGCCGCTATTGGAAGTTCTCCTCGCGATCTTCAGAAGCTTGTTGCTCGCTCGGACGACAGCAGCATTCCGATCCACAACGATATCTCTGGGATCCATTTGCGTAACGGGATCGTCTTGCTCAAGTTCCTCGTCTTCATCGTAGACCTCGTCACCATCATCATCCTCAGCATCTTCAAAGCCGACCGGGAGCCCAGAAGGCTCCGGAAGTTGCATGCGTTCTCGCAACTCTCTTCGCTTTGCCGCGAGGACTGCGTTCGATATGTCGCTTGAGCCTTGCTGGCTCACGGCTTGGGAAGCGGCGTCGATCTGAGCGAGCTGATGGCTGAAAGCCGTCATCTCACTTCCTTCACCGACAGCACTTGAGCGACGGGAGGGCATCCGCATAAGCGGAGCGCCATCAGCATCTCCTGGAATGTTGTCGTCGACGGCGTCAGTGTCCGGAATCAGCGGGCGAGCAGCATTCTTCGAAGGTTGTCTCGGTGGGAATCGGAACCGTGGATCGAGCCCTTGGGTCACAGTGGACGGCGTCGCATCGGACGGCTCACGTGCAGGCAGTCCCGCGAAAGAGATTCTAGGGAGTGGTCAGCGGTAATCTAGAACGGTCCTCGAGGTTATGAGTAGTTCTGGACGGCCTCTCGATACTGCTGGCCGCCCTGGAATGCTTGGGAGCAGTCATGGTTCACGGCAGCAACAAACTTACCTCGACTTCCTCCTCTCAGTTGCATCCTGCAAAAGCCCAACTGACTCCGATCGCAGGGAGGCCCTCCTGGCACCTTCCACCTCTTGCGCCATCCCAGGGAGATCCTTATCGCGCAAGTACTCTGCCACGTCCCTGCGGCCCTTCGCACGGCTGACAGTATTTTGCGTCACAAACCGTGAAACAACCGATGGCCCTACCGCACTGGGCGGGATGATCGACATCCAGTTGACAGCATGGTAGGATTCGGCTACACTCTCGTCCTACGAGAGGGTGTCGGTTTTCGTGCGTGTTGTGCGCTGGAGCAATATGTCGGTCGGTATCGTCTGATCAAGCTCCATGGGCGGGTCGTCAATGGCCCTTGCTCGTGCTACTGGGTTCTGCGCTGGACCAGGGGGCATACCACCGGAGCATGTAGGCGGGCAGAAGAGCTGGAGGAAGTTGAGCCGCGGCGTGAGCATCATTGCTGGATCAGGTTCGCCTGGTGTGTGCATGGTCATGGCCACGATGTTCTCGATTGTCATTTCGTCGTCCGCCAGGTAGCCGGAAGGACTAACAGCGTCCGATGCAGGTGCCTCATCCTTATCCGCATTCGCTGAAATTGGTGCAGGTGGGTGTATGTCGGCACCCAAGCTCAAAGGCGACACAGGACAAGTATGCTCATCCTCATTCGCATCCGTGGATATTGGCGCACCAGGTGGGCTCAAGTCGGCAGCCAAGCTCAAAGGCGACACAGTTCCACCATCCTCATCCTCACCCCCATCCGCATTCACGGATATCGGCGCACCAGGCGAAACATAACCAGCCTCATCAAGCAAGCCCACCAACCATCCTGGGCTCATCTCGGTCCCCTCAGGCGTCTCAGTCGGTTCGTCCACTTCGTCATCCCACAGCTCCTCCGCCTCTCCATCAAGTTCCGGGGCACCCGGGGAACACGGAGGGATATCCAGCTTGCTTGGACTCACACCACGCCCCCTCTCCGGCGATTCCGTAATATCTAGAAACATGTCTATCAGCACCATCCAAAACCTGTCGCGGCCTTGTGAGGGGCCCACGTACCACACTCGCGTTCCCCGTAGGTCTCTACCAGAGACTCCTCCTCTCGTCCCTCGAGTTCCTCGATTTCCTCGGGATCGCTGCACTCTTTATTCTGCTTCATTATCTCCTGCGTCGACTACGTCGCTGCGGTTGTGTGGTATGTATGTGTTGTGGAAGAGGAGATGTAGTGCTGATGCTGGCAGTAGCAAAATGCTGTATGTGCTGTGGTATGCGGTGGGTGTGCTGAGTATGTGATGGGAAGGTATACAATGAGGATGAAGAAAGAAGGGGGAAGTGGCTACTGCTGCTTTTCCGGATGGTGTGTATTTAGAGCCAGTCACGGCGCACTCCATGACCAAGCGGATAGGCAATTGCTAAATGGGGCAGGTACGGTCGGGCATGAGGCAGGGACTTACGCGACGAGAGCACTTACCTTAAGAACGGGTCGAGACTGTGGTGATTGAGGCACATCGGACTTCTTTCTAACGTGCGTGCATCGTCTCACATGCAGTGGCAATCATTCATTCCTTCATACCATCGTTTCGCGCCCGCCTGGTTTACGACCGTGCCTGCTCAAGCGACTCCCATATCACTCGTAAGACTTGGATCTCCTCACATCTTCCCATTCTGCTGCGCACCCGCATCTTCCTTTCCACTCAACTCGCAAAAAGCTTTGAACGTCACAAAGCCTTCCTCGCCAGCATTCTCCATTACGAGCTCAGCAGTCGCGCCCACGAAGTAGACATATCCTTCCTTGATCTCCTCCGTCTTCGGGCCGACACTGATCTTGCCAGCGCCGGACGTGCAGATGATGATACTTGGGCCGTCGATAGGCTCGAATGTTACCTTGGTACCTGCACTGTTGAGTACTGTGCGAACGACAGAGAACTCCTCTATCGGCGGGTCGTACAATGTCGCTGTGCTGGAGGAAGTGTAGGCCGCGGAGTTGAGCTTGCAGTACGGGTACTCTGTTGGACTCATCTTTTGCTCGCTAATCGGCGCATAGTTGTACGTGAGCATAGATGTGAGAGTGGACACGTCCTTGAACTTTGGCGTGAAGCCCGCTCGCACAACGTTGTCGCTGCTGGCCATGCACTCAATGATGTCGCCGGAAAGGTATGCGTGGATGTCGTCTGCCTTCAAGAACATAGCCTCGCCGATGTCGAGCTTGACGTAGTTGAGGAAGAACGTGACGAAGAGACCAATATCGCCTGGGAATTGGCCGTTCAGCCTCTGCATGAGATCACTGAGCTCTTTGCCGGAAGTGGCTTCCACACCGCCACCTGCGAACTTGTCGCCTTCGCTTTTCGCTTGCTCAATGAGCTTTGGTGCTAGCTTCTCCACGGTCTCCGGTTTGCTCTCCATGAGCGATGTGAAGGCTTCCTTTAAAGCTTTCTTGCCCTCTTCCTGTTCAACATCCCCATCTCCCACCGTCTTCTCGAACTTTGATGCCTGTTCTTCGCCCACTAGCTCCCGCAGGCTAGGTACCGCACCCAAGAAGTGCTTGATCTCAGCCAATGGCCGGAAGCCGCAGAGCCCATCAAATGGTGTAACAGCGATCGTCATCTCAGGCTTATGGTTGTCGTCTGGGTAGTTCTTGCCATCTTTGTTGTGTAGTTGCTCTGCAAGATTCTTGTTGGGGTGTGCTTGTATGCTCAATGCTTTGGCTATGCTCAACACTTTGAACAAGAATGGCAGCTTCTGGCCGTACTTCTCTGATACCTCCTTGCTCATGAGCGCCTGGTTGTCCTGCACGAGATCTAGAAGTGTCCGTCCGGTTGTTAGATCTTTCGAAGGATTCGACGGGTGAGTACCCATCCATAGCTCGGCGTATGGCTTGTCGGACTGTATGCTGAAGTCTTTGCTGGGCGTAGCAGAGGCGTACTTTGCAGCGGCGCTGTCTTTGCCGACCTTGCCCCATTCGTATGAGTTGCAGCCTGTGGGCCAAGAGTGTCAACAGAACTGCCCGTGAATGTATTCATATATATCTATAAGGTGCATCTTTCCCATTACTATGTTGATGCTGTATGTGGTGTATAGACGTACCGCATTGCAGCCGAAGAAGAGGGACCTGCATGTTGACGATTCCAATAGCTTGAAGTCTTCTTAAGTGTTTTTCTGTATTCCAATTCGTATTTCTCTTCCAAGAGCGCCGTGAGTATGGTAGACTGTTGAGACGGGAGCTGCTTCCCAAAATCTCAAGTACACATGAAACTCAGACGTCACCCACTCGACCCAATGCCCCACGTTGCGCGGCTCCAGCTACGGGGAAGGCGGCTCCACGCCAAAAACGTGCCGCTAAGCGCGACGCTAGGAGGTAACCTTTCCACGGAACAGAACTTCGAGGACTTCGCTCTCCACTCCTTCCATCCTCAAACAGCCATCTTTCCGACTTTATTCTCCGTAAGGCTGTACCCGCCGTAAAGCTAGTATTGATACATCGTCCCAGCATGTCTTCCCGCAACAGAGTACGTGGAGCCTCCAACCAGGATGCGGACGAGGAGCGGCGGTTATGGAAGGAGATCAAGGATAAGAGTAAAGAATTGGACGTGATGAGGGTAAGTCGTATGCACTGTGCCCTTAGTTTGCATATCAGTGCTGACCGAGTGCCATTAGGCCAGATCAGAAGCGATCGGCGAGGAGATTCTGGAGATAGAGA
>JAKLLW010000458.1:0-32840 GCA_022814695.1 Neocatenulostroma microsporum
ACACTCTCTGCCCTCGAGGGCGTACAGAAGAAGTTCAACGAGTCCCAGAGCGGCGGCAAGAAGGTCTCCCTCGCAGATCTCATCGTCCTTGCCGGATGCGCTGCCGTTGAAAAGGCATCTGGTCTCAAGGTTCCCTTCACGCCAGGCCGTACAGACGCTTCCCAGGAGCAGACCGACGCTCAGTCCTTCGAGCACCTCGAGCCAGTCGTCGACGGTTTCCGCAACTACGGCAAGTCATCCCCCCGCGTGCGCACCGAGCAATACCTCGTCGACAAGGCGCACCTGCTCAACCTCACCGCGCCGGAGATGTGTGTCCTCGTCGGCGGTCTCCGAGTCCTCAACGCCAACTACGACGGCTCTTCCCACGGCGTACTCACCAAGCGCAAGGGCCAGCTCACCAACGACTTCTTCCTCAACCTCCTCGATGTCGACACTGAGTGGTCGCCAACCGGCCCAGACAAGGAGCTCTTCGAAGGCACCAACCGCAAGACGAAGGAGCAGGTCTGGACCGCGACTCGCGCAGACCTTATTCTTGGTTCTCACCCAGAGCTCCGTGCTGTTGCTGAAGTATACGGTAGCTCTGACAGCGAGGAGAAGTTCAAGAAGGACTTCGTGGCTGCGTGGGACAAGGTGATGATGAACGACCGGTTCGAGCTGGCGAAGGACTCTAGCCCTAGCAGGCCTCGTCTTTGAGCTTATGAGATGAGCTTGTGAATAGTGAAGGATGGAGTTCAAGTAGATTGTATTCGCTTGTACATGCTGTCAAGCAGAGATTACATCCAATTCCAATATGACTAGTCACTGTTCGGCACGCAACACAAGTAGAATCATGACGACCCAGTGGCCTATTCCTCAATTCGAAGGAAGCGTAGGTTACTAAGCTCAGCTGTTCATCTAAGTACAGGCAACGTGGACGGCATGTGGGTAGCACAGTATCAGACGATATACATACCCTCTCATCAGCAGAATGGCAGCGTGGTCGAGTTGTGGAACTAGAGTAGTAAGGAGACCAAGGCACAATTACAATGCAAGTGCAGCGAATGTACTAAAGGCCTTCCCAGAATTATGAGGCTGCGGGATGCAAGTCACGCCCGCTAAAGGTGGGTGGGCAGTGTGTACCGGTGAGAGATAGTCGGCTTCATCTACATCGCTTCAGTCTTCTCAATCCTCTCCACCAATATCTTCTTGAACTCCTTCCTAATCTCCCAAGGTGCCACATGCCCGATCCCCTCATGGAAGCTCTTGGTAACGCCACTTTCCTCGCCACCAAGCTCGGCGAGCAACATTTTCCCATGGATGAAGTCTAGCATATGATCTCCGGTGCCATGGAGTACCATAATCCTCTCCCTCCCCACAACATCCGCAAGTTCCTTCAACTGCGCAGCGGACTTGTGGTGGAAGCCAGCCGCGTACAGCTGACACATAAACCCCGTCCTAGTGAATACGCCAGGGGTAAGGCGTTTAGAGAGTTCGCCTGCGGCGAAGCGGTCACCGTTTGTTGGGAAGGGTTCGACAACATACTCGGTTTCGTCGGGGGATTTGAGCCAGGAGGCGGAGTAGCAGTCGGCTTTTACTTTGCTGATCTGTTCGTCGAGAGGCTTGGGCCACATCAAATTGATGCGATTCCGGAGGTTCTCGAGGTAGGGAAGCGTGCGGACGATTCGTGGCGCGGTGGAGATGAAGTTCAGGCTGCAGATGCGGTTCGGTATTTGGAGGCCCTGGGATGTGTTAGTGGAGGACTTGGGGATGAGGCAGCGTGGGGACCGACGAGTTCTTGGGAGATCATGCCACCCATGCTTATGCCTACGACGTGCACACTACGAGGTTGTGTCCAGCCTACGTGGTCGAGTAGTTCCACGGCGTCTTTGGCCATTTCTGAGGTGGTGTAGCGTAGAAGTGGCTTGTCGCTGTCGCCTATACCGCGGTTGTCGAAGATGAGACAAGTGTACTTGTCGGCGTCTATGTGACCGAAGTCTTTGGTTTGCCGTTGCCATGTCTTCATATACCCACCCAGACCCATTATCCAGATGATCTTCTTTGGTCCGTGGCCATGTATCTGATAGCTGAGCTTGAAGGGACCGCCTCGACCAGTCGCCACGGAGATTCGCTCCGCCTTGTCAGGCTTCAGGTCCCAGTTGACGTGTTGGAATTCCGGGTGCTGTTGCACTTCCTCGGCGGATAACTGAGGGCCGACTGCCTGCTTAATCCTACGGTGGTGCTCCTGGTTCAGATCAGGCATGAAGCTTTTGATGATTTCCATTGTGGGCTGTGCTGGCACTTCGAGGGAGAAGTCACCTTGGCCGTATACAGCAAGACTGCTCTATAGCAATAGACTACCACGTTGGACGTTTCCGGTATCCGTATGTGACGAGTGGCGGCTCGATATCCGATGTCTCAGCCTGATATGTACTGTAGGCAGTTTCCAGGTGGTTGGATACAGGTCTTCTCGAAGGTAATTCGGTTCAGCAGGGCAACACAGGTTATGTTGCGTTGGGCGCACTAGGTTGCTCGCTTTGCTGTATACAAATCGCCGTAAAGATCCAACGTCGGTTATGTCGATGTGTTGGTAGTGAAGGAAACAGTTGGTGGTTGAACGACCAGCCCTACCTACCTTATCGCCGCGTAACTCCGGCGCATGTTGCTTTCCGTGCCTACCGAAACCGACCGTTCCCTTTCTGTTTGTATTCTCCTGCTCATACTGTTGAACATGCTCTGAAACAGGCTGATAGCGCTGCTTATCCAGCGCAATGCCCGAGACCTTCGTCTCCAAATCCCGCCGCGTCCGCTTCACCCTCACGCTGCACATCCACGACCTCAACAACGTCCCGCTGGTCTCCGGCAGCAGCTACATCAAATGGCACCTCCCCTCCTCCACCGCCGCCGAGCACCGCGGTCGCACGCCCAAGTGCGCCATCAAAGACCACCGAGTTCTATACGACTATGAGAAGATCCTCCCCGTGCGATTGACAGTCGGGCGCGATGGCATGCTACAGCTCACCGAAGTGCACTTTGAAGTGGTGCAGGAATACTCTACCGGCGGGCGAGCCGAGACAATAAGACTGGGCTCGGTGAAGCTGAATCTAGCGGAGTATTGTTCTGAGGAGTTGGCTTCGAGTCCACAGACACCTGGTGGTCATGAGAATCATGGCAATGAAGGAGGAGGGATAGTGAGGAGGTACTTGATGCAGGAGTCCAAGATCAACAGCACGCTCAAGATTGGCATACACATGAAGTACACTGACGGTACACGGGACTACTACGCTCCTGCCCTCAAAACCGCCCCAGTCTTCGGCGGTATAGCGGGTATCATCTCCTCCGCTGAGCCAGCTTCACAGGGCCATGGCGGCGCCAACAATGGAGATTCGGACCCTAACGATATGGCTTCACTCCCGAATTTGAGCACGACGAACAGGGAGCTCGGCGAAATGCAGGATATGTACCGCCGCACCCTAGCCGCTTACTGGGCTTCCCAACCCGGCGAGCTCAAAGCAGACGAGTGCATCGAAGACATTTTTGCTGGCGGCGATAGCTGGGGTAAACACGGCCGCCCAGCTAACGTTAACGCTCACGATGATAACCAAAACTCGCAACCTAATACGCCCAATCCTGACGGAGAGGAGAAGAAGAGGTCGCCTGGGCATAGTAAAATGGGCAGTGGTGGCAGAGGAGTGTATAGTATGGGTGCTGGGAGTACAATGAGGTTTGGTGGGAAGCATGGGAAGAAGTCGAAGGCACCGAGGAAGAATGCTGGGGAGATTGATGAGTTTGAGATCAGGGAGGACTTGAAGAGTTGGAGGATTGGTGAGGCTGCTTCTACAGCGTGAGGATGAACGTTGGAGTCGTAGAGTGTTGCTGCGGCTGCTGTACTGCGTGTGTTCGCGCAGGATTCTGGGACGTTCTTGCCCACGACATCCACGTCTGGCAGGGCGATCTGACAAGTGAGCGAGGCTCGTGATCGATACCAGAGATGGACGAGCACATTCTACGAAGTCTGTGAGCAAAAAAGATTCTCATAGAGGACTCTTCTACTCGAGCGTGGATGTCGTGACTTGGCTGGGGCTCAGAAGCAAGCACGCGTTTATTGGCGTCCGGGAGGATTCAGTGAGTAGCGCGGCCGCTCGCAACAAAAGCGATACCGTTCAACTGACCAGCTCCGTACCATAGCCTATACCCTCTGCGGCTGAGAGTGTGAGAACCGCCATTCCGTACGCCGGACGCGACGTGGTGTCAAAGCGGGCCATTCCAGTTGGTACTTGGATTGTTGACCGGAGGAGTTCGAGGATGTGAAACTCTTGGACCCAGGCGAGGGATAAGGCATGGCTAGACACCAGCAAGCCGGAAGGGAAGAAGAGAACGAAAACGAAAACGAGAACGAGCCTCAAGAGGAGTGGCGGAGTTTGGTGACTTGGTCCCCTACGCTAGTAGTGCGCCCTGCTCGTGTGTCTGCTGCACAGGTACATACCGTTCTGAATCTCTAGAGAGGCCGCGCTTCGCGCTTCACGAGTAGCTTACACATGTCTGACAGGGCTCTGCGATGCCTTCAGAACTTTCGACCCCAATTCTTCGAATGACCGATACTGCTGACTAGGGTTGCTATGTTCTATCAGTTCCTAAGGAAGCTCTGCGTCAGGGCCCGCATCGCTCATCGGTGGAGAAGAGCTCTACACAGCTTCCGCTGGGGACGTCGATGCTAGCCGGCAGAATGTTAAGGTAGTTGTTACGCGAGCTGACTTCTTCTGGTGAAGTGGAGCTACTCGCGTGGGCGGATACAGAAGCCAAAGATCAAGTAGGTACATATCTCCTTTCGTCTTTCAGCGACCTGCAATAACATCTCCACCACCTTGTATTCGCGCTGCAACTTGTTTCTGTCAAGTGGCTCGTTTCATTCGCTAGATTCTTCCGTGTGCGCATTGCAATCCTACCCAGGATGCAGCTTCTGCCGGTACTCGCCGCCGTGACTGTACTATTAGCTGCCGGCATCGTCCTCTACAGAAAGGCTTTACCAAAGCCTCTGGAAGGCATCCCATACAACGAGCATGCCGCGAAACGTCTCCTGGGCGATGTATCAGACGCCCTAGCATGGCACAAGGCCCGGTCTGAAATGTTCAGCTTCATTGCTGCGCAAATTGTCAAGCTCGACAGTCCGATTATACAGATGTTCATGCGACCCTTCGGCAAGCCATGGGTGATCATTGCAGACTTCCGAGAGAGTCAAGACATCATGGTCCGCCGCACACGGGAGTTTGACCGCTCGGACTTCTTTGGAGACGTTTTCCCACGCTTGTTGCCGAAGAACCAGGTTCATATGGAGACTGGTGATGAGTGGCGAGCGCATCGACGGCTAATGGCGGATACTATGTCATACTCGTTCCTGAACGAGGTGGCCGGTCGGTAGATTTACGATACAGCATTGGAAACTATCAGACTGTGGCAAGAGAAGACACGACTAGCGCAGGGTCGGCCCTTCAGCGCCCTCAGAGATGTCGACACCGGTGCCCTGGATGTCATATGGGCCGCGACCTTTGGCTCGGACATTGGTGTGACGAAGAGCCAGCTGAGGCTGCTCTCTGACTTGAACAGCGTTGCCCTGCCGAAGGCTGCGGAAGCCGCAGTCGAGATGCCCACAGCTCCTGAGCCGGAGGCATTTGGTGCGATAATGACACTATGCGACAGCGTTGAGATCGCTATGAAGTAAGTCCATGCTTTGTGTTTGACTTGTCACTACTTACGCTGACCACCCCATTGCTCGCCGGTCCCACGACTGCACCATGGACTGGCCATGAAGTGGTACCCAAGTTTGGTCTCAGCGACACGCGCAAAGGACAAGCTGCTCGGGGACCACCTCAACGCCTCTCGGAAGAAGTTCTCTTCCGTAGAAAAGGGCGAGGACCATATTAGGTGTGCTCTGGACCTCGTGGTGCAGAGAGAAGTGGCATTTGCCAAGAAATAAGGTCAGCAGCCAGAGCACGACACACAAGCCATCCGAGACGAGCTCTTCGGCTTCTTGGTGGCAGGTCATGTAACGACTTCGACGAGTAAGACAGACCAAGTGTCCGAACATAGAGCGCCCGCGCATCGCGCAGCGCGCAGACATGAGCATAGCCATCTGCTGGGGCCTGAAGTTCCTGACTACGCACCAAGCGGTCCAGCAGAAACTTTCTTCCGCTCTGCGCGCCGCTTTTTCACAAGCGCGGACTCGAGGACGAAACCCGACGACTGCAGAGATAGTGCAGAGCCGTATCCCGTATCTCGACGCCACGCTGGAGGAAATCCTTCGCTGTGCCGGTACCGCCTCCGCTCATATGCGGCGTGCCACCGTTGATACCGAGATCTGGGGTCACCATATCCCAAAAGGCACTGATGGTATGTCAATCCCTGGCCGAGGCTGTCGCTTCTGGTGTATCTGTCGAGCGACGTTTGTCACAGCGGCGCTCTTAAGCGACGCTGTTTGTTCTGGAGATGGTGCTTCCCTTGACCACCTGGCCATTCATCTTCACGACAATTCTAGCTAATCACGTGTGACAGGCTTCCTGATGGTGAACGGAGCTAGCTTTGTCGATACGCCACTGGCCGTAAACGAAGCGAAACGCAGTAAGAGCTGACAAGACAGCAAGGAGAAGAACGGGACGTGGGACATCAGTGACATTGGCACGTTCATACCAGAACGATGGCTTGTGAAGAACGAGAACGGCAGTGAAGAGTTTGATGCGCGAGCCGGCCCAGTAATGCCATTCGGTGGCGGTCCAAGAGGATGTTTCGGTAAGCATGAGAACTTCACTCTCGACCTCTACGCCTGACCTCAGCGTACTGACTCTCCCCTGCAGGGCGCAAACTGGCGATGCTTGAGCTGAGATTCATTGTGACTCTCATAGTATGGCATTTTGACCTCCTGCCTACTCGGCCGGGACTTTCGTCGTTCTTGGGGGCAGACAAAGTCACTCATTACAACTCAACAGTGCTACTTGCGCCTCGCAAAGAACACGAACCAATGAGCCTGGCGAGATGCAGCTAAGGATCTGCTGTGAATGCGAGCGACCTGGTGTTCACTAAATAATCTGAGGTAGTATCTAATCTGATCTAATCATGATACACATCGGCAACATGACAATGTCGGCTATGACTAGCCTCAGCCGAGACACATGCGTCGGGTAGCTGTACTCGGATTACATGTTGCTTCAGTGCGCAGTACGTCACATCCGACGTTGTCTCTGCAGACGGCCTGCATCTGTTACATGCAGCCTCCCTGCAAATGAATGCAGTGTAGCTGTCACCAAGCGCGCTTCAGAGGCTGCCGACGCTAAGGCCCGTCTTCGCACCGGATGAGTAATCAGGATGGGCAGCCATTACGCCGACGTCTTTTCCTCCTCTCATTACACACAGCAGGTGTGCAATGCGGCTTTACCGATCTTTGAGCATATATGCTCACTCTCAGCTTTCGTTGCAGATGCTCGAACGTCTTCTTCATTCATGATCAGATGCGTCAATCACCGTGTCCGCGCAAGCTCGTACCGACCACAATTCTTGACACAGCACTTTCTGCCAAACGTGTGACCGTCCCCAAGTCTGCCGTGGGGGTCGCCGCCACGGCAGACTGACTAGTCGAAGGCTTGTTGTTTCGACCTCGAGCGCGAGATGCGGGCGCCATCAATCGTCGTCTTAACCGCAGCCGGATACCATCAGCCAGCTCCGACTTGGACACCTTGGAGGTTCTGATAGAAGCTCTTGCAGGGCTCGTCGAGGAAGCTGACTGGGTAGACAAAGTCGAGCAAGACTTTGCGGACTTGCTCCCAGTATTGCAACTGCAGATCGTGCAGCAAGCCGTGGAGCTGCTGATGGAAGAAGTTCGCAGTTGAGCCGGTCGTTACGCTGATGATGAAGACTGCCCACAGGGATGCTTCGGCAGACTTGGGTTCGGCTAATGCTGACTGGTCCAGTAGAGTTGCTTCCGACCATGCTGCTTCGAGACCGAGGTTGTACTTATAATCCTGAGCGAAGACCTGCCCGTTGGCTCTTTGGCCCTGAAAGATCGTCAAGGCCGCACACGCGACTCGAAGGTGCCCTTGGATTGGATGGGCAGGCTGCGTGGCGAGAGCTGAGCCTGCGACATTCGCGATCAGGTCGAATAGCAACTGAGTGAGTCGCTGCTCTACGCCTGGGCTTGCGAAGTCAATGCAAGCCGTACGGCTCAGAAGGCCCAGCATTGCGTCCGAGATCTGAATGCGTTGCTGAAGGGCAGTGAAACCGCGTGGCAAGGCAAGAGGGAGTTGGAACTTGCTCGCTTCTGTTGGCGATTGAACCGCGTTGTCGCTGCCGGGGCTCTTGAAGCCGAAAGCTGCTCCTGCGGCTTGCGGCATCTGCGTAGCCAGTGACAGACCGGATGATGGAGCAGCGGCAACTGTACTTGCAGTCTGCTGTACGGCTGCACCAGCTGCACTGCCCAGGACGGTTGGCAGCCAAGCGGCCAAAGGGAGAGGGCCATAGGGTAGAGCTGAGATGGCCGTATTGACCACGGTCGAAGCAGCGGAAGCAGCGGAGCTTTGGGGAGTGTCTGCCGTCGATGGAGACTGAACGCTGTCGCGAGACGGCCCCTCACGCTCGCCTCTGTTTCGTGCCCGAGTGACCCTGCTTTGTGCAGCACTGGCACGAGCAGCCTGAGCTCGGACGATGCGACGGGATTCATCGGTATGTCGACCACGCTCGGAGACGATGACCAGTGGTGGTTGGTTCCGGCCGGATTGCTTGGGTGGAGAGAAGTCCGACCCTCTGTCACCTGGGTGCGACATTGCCAATTGCCTTGCAGTGAGGAGCGCAATCGCCAATGGTTGGAGACGGTGTGCTTCAAAGCCCAGCGGTACAGTGTCGATCGGGGGAGATTTTTGGTGTCCAGAGGCAAAATGGCAGAAGCTGAATGGGAGGAGCGATGCCCGAGACCGAAACACAGCTGACTGGCTTTATCTTCGATGCAGTCCAAGCTTCCTAGCGACGCATGCAGCGCAATATGCCTGCGGACAGCGGCAGGATATGAGCAATGGTTTAAGTGGCGAATGGCACTGCCAACCCGTCTTCGCTTGCTTAGACCCGATGGAGAGGGACTAGCTCGAGTGTATCGTAGATCTCATGGCGGCTCTGCGGCGATTTTTGAGATACAGCGTAGCTGTTGTCGCAAGCCCTCGCGGGACGGTCGACCTGGAAAATTTGGTGTGTGTGAAGAGACTGTGCCGCTTGAGGTCCGTTTAAGCTGCCACGAGACAGCTTCAAAGCCTAACGTTAACGCCCAAACGTCGTGAAGTCTAGCAGCGACATCCAACACGGTTCTTGCAGGGATTCTAAACTGTTGTCGAATGGAGAGTACGTCCACCTTCTAGCAGGGCTCCATGTCGAGCTAGAGCTGCAATGCGCAGATCGTAGCTGTGCTTCGTCAACCGCAGGCGGACCCAGACCCATAGATGTTGGTGAAGACTGTAGACGAGCCTTTCGCTTTACTTTACGGCCTCTAAACCCGGTCGCCGTCGGAATTGCTGCCCTGGTCAGCGGTATCGACTTACCGAGCTTCGAGCTCTTCCCCAAAAGACGCTGTTCGGTTCCCAGGAGACGGTACGATGATAATGGAGATGATCGCGAAGTGGCCCACGTCCATTGCTCCACAGAAGGACTGCCGCGAAATTGCCCCTCAAACCAACCAGGGCGAGCTGCCATTCGGTACAGACCGAGGAGCAAGTGTAAGCTCCCTCAGGTCACAGCTGTGATTTGATGGAGCTCGACGAGTGACGTTCCCGAAGTCGACACATGCAGGGCACTATGCTTAAGTGGCATGTGCTGAATACGGGTCATGCTACTGACACCCCAGGGACTTGGAAAGTATCTAAACGAATTACGAAACAAGGCATTGCCATGCGAAGGTCGAGAGCGATGACGGCATTTGGAGTCTGCCCCGCGAGCCTGAAACGCTCGCTCCTGCGCCAGATTGTACGACATATTGTCCACATGATCTTCTTCTCTGTACCTTCTACATACGGTAAGGAGGCCGCGGGACGCGGCACTGTGATCATGAAGGTCACCACTCGCAAAGTTGCGATCTCAACGACGAGCTGTGTAGACTGACAGGCTGAAGTTTTCCGTGACAGCATCAGGTATGAGCTGCCATTAGTATTGCAACGACATGATATGGTGCTTAGCACCTTGAGGCCTCACGTGTTTGCATATGGGACATCGTCGGGATAGCAGCGACGAGGTATGTTGTTCAGCACCTCAGGTCTTATGTGATGGTATGCGACATCGACATCCTTGCCGTGGTACAATTACCCGCCGGATTGACAGCAAGGGAGATAAGATAACTGAAGGCAGATCCGGCATCCCAACTCCTCCACTCTCGATGAGGTGACGAGGACGTCGAGAGATCGATACAGGAGCTTGTAGCGATATGATGCCGCTGAGAAAGCTGCATTGCATCTCCTCCCAGCTCCAAAGTCATTGAAGCCTGGTAGACGATCTAGTAGCCTAACAAGCTGTTGCAACACTGAAAAGCTGGAATGGGCCATGTATGATCTTGTATCCGCAATCTGTTAGGCGATATAACAGCGTAATGGCGTGAGATTCCGCAACGCGGCAACTTCTATCGTCACCGAGCCTCGCTGTACATCCATATCCACCTCTATATCGCATTGAGCCAGGCAACCAAGACCTTTCCAGCGCAAGTCTGGTACGCCAGGCGCCGATGCTTCCCCTCTAGAGTCACTCTATTCGTCCTCGCAATATAGAAGTCCTGTAAACCACGCTACTAGCGTTGCTCCTGCCCATTCCCATCCAACCCACCACTACCCATAAACCCAGGATCAAACATCGGCCCAGGCGTAAAAGACCCCAAACCCAGACCTTCCGCCCAATCCCACTCCAGCGTCATAGGCATCTGCCACAAATCCTGCGGCACGAAAGGCTGCTGAAATGACCCCGACGCGCCTAGTGTCTGACTCGGATCAAAGCCATTCATGTTCGACACATCTCCCGTAAGCAATGGGTCCATGTTCGCATTGTTAGAGGGCGAGAACCCAGTGGCATTAGGATCAAAGCCGTCTGTAAGGTTTGCTTGAGGCTGTGAGAAGTTGGCTGGTGGTGGGTCAGGTAACTGAGGCCGGAAGTCCATGGTCTGGTTCATGCCGTTTGGCATTGCGCCGTAAGGAGCGTTCGCGTTGCCCCAGCGTCCTATCGCTGCTTGCTGTTCGAGGGACAGGTTTGGCTGAGGAGGTGAGCGGTACTCTGAACCTACGCCGCCGGGTTGACTGCCGCCCCAGCTTGCGGGACTGGCGTGGGCGCTGCCTTGTTGGCTGCCCGCCGCACTTGCTCGCAGGCTGGGTGTCTGGATGGGTCTTCGATACGCGGCTTGTGTCTCGACTTGCATCTGCTCTAGTGTCTTGCCTTCCTCGAGACCTTCTGCGATGAGCTTCTCTGTCTCACCGCGATCTCGCAGCTCTTTCTGCCTATCACGCTCGGTCATGGGCACGCCAGCAGCCTTTCGCTTCCCGCGCCCAGAGCGCAAGTCTCTGTCTGCTTTGTCGAGGACTACTCGCGCGATGCGCTCGAACTCCGAGCACACGGAGAGCATGCGGCGCACGTTGCCATTCGACTCGCTGACGTCGCGCTCGAGCATGGTAAGGAAGCTAACGACTGAAGACATGAGCTTGAGGTCGCTCCGTGCGCGGGCGTCTTGTGGGTTCTGGAGGATGTTGGCGAAGAGGGTGACGAGGGAGGAGACGGGATAATAGAGTACGAGCCTAGAATCAGAGTGTCAGTTGGCGGTCGTACTCAACAGCAAGAGCGGATGCAAGCACGTACCATACGCAGGCGTAGTCGCCTTGAGGGATGTAGCGTATCAGCCCAATGCTCGTCCTGGCAGCGTTGACACACAAAGCAGCGCTCATGAACACTCTCGGATTCAACGGTCTTGCATTGAGGCCCTGTATCGCGTAGTCGCTCAGTCTGCTAGTCCAGTACCCATGATGCACACTCATCCGATGTATCGTTGTCAGGCAGTTGTAGTAAGCGAAGTGCAACACCACCACATGCAGTATGAGCGGCGTATGCGCAGCATTGATCGGATGCTCAGGCCGGAAGTCAATCGGTATGCTATCCTTCCATCCTTCCAGCTGAGTGTCAAGTAGTCCGATGGTATTAAGTAGTTCGCCATCCGACTGCCGTGAAGCTCTCACCGAGTACAGCTGCTTGTACACCGCACTCTGTATCTGCGCGAAAGTGCACATCAGCCGGAAGAGATTCATCGTCTTCCTGCCATCTTTCTCCTCCTTAGCCAACGGTACGACTCCGACGCTATCTGGAGGGTTCTCGGACGGCAACTCGACGTTCATGTCATCGTCGTCTTGTGCAGGAGGTCGACCCGAGCGCAGACAGAGGTCCTTGTCCAGCAGATAGGCGATCCAGAACACTCGCTTTCTTTGCTCATTCTCGACCTCGTTGAGATTGAAGCCTGAGCCGCGCTTGTGCAGGCCAATACTATGGGCCAGTCGTATCGCGGCGGCCACGAGGAAGAACGAGGGTTGTGGGTTGGGTGTGCCTTGTAAGAAGAGCGCCATACCCAGCAAAGCCTGCACTGATAGCAGGTCGGTATTGCGCATAGTCAGCTCAGTCATGACAGCCATAGCATTCTTGAGATAGCCCCATGCTTGATCGTCCTCTTCCTGGCCAACCACATTGCTCATGACCCGCAGCCTGTGCGCTATCGCAAGCGCCACGTTCAGACTTGCCCACCATCCCGAACCTTCATATGGCTCGAGACTGTAATGCTTGTCGACCAAATGCATGAATGTAGGCTCATGGAACAACGGAAACATCTGGTTGAAGTGCTCGAAGTAGTCCTTCAACAGCGCGTAGCACTCTTGCCGACCGGGTAGAGACTTGAACACCCGTCGCTCGAAGAGATCAGTGAAGACCTCTGGTTTCCAGTGGTCCCATCCTTGCTTCTCCTCGGATGTTGCTGTGGCAATCATTGATTGGAAAGAGGCGTCGCCGGTCTTCTCGTTCACCCACTGGATACCTTTGGGCGAGAAGATGGAAAAGCCAGAAGACGACCCGATATACCGTGTTTCGCCACAGTTATTCGTAATGAGTGAGCACATCTGGTCGGCCAGCGCGTCGACCTCTTTTGGATTACGCTTGCCATTGTTATTCGCCGGCTTACCTCCGCTGGCTGGTGCTGGTCGCGGTGAAGGAGCCGCGGACGCTGCGCCGTTCATGGCCGGACTTGTGTGCTGCGACTGCTCACGTGGCGTGCTTGCAGCCGTCCGGACATCTTGCGCGCCGGCAGTAGCGAAGCTTTGTGTCTGCGGAGGACTTGCAACATTGTTCTGCGCTGGGCTCATGGTCTGACGCTCTGCTAGCCTCTTCTCGAGCGTGCCGAGATCCGTCCTACCGTCGTCTTCCGCCAGGAGTCCGCTCAACCGTAACAAACTTTCCATCCTGCCTAGTCTGTTCTCCAATCCTTCAATGTACTTTGCTCCCTTAGGCGGCGCCCTCTTTTTCTCCACCTGAGTAAAGATGCATTCCGTCTTGTAGTTCTCACAATGACTGCACTTGGGCATCTTGCCATCGCACTTGATCTTCTTCTTCCGGCACATGTCGCAAGCGCGGGCTATCCTTCTTCGCTTTGCGTCGCGACCTTCCCCACCCGCCCCTCCATCGTCCGCATTCGGGTCGTCATCGTCGTCGAAGCCGTAATTCGCATCTCCTTGTGGAAACCATTGGTTGTTCTGCTGCGCCATCTCGGCGAAGTTGGGGGTGCCATTGGTAGGGTATGGCGGCGGGTATGGGAGGCCACCCGCGGACATTGAGTTGGGCGCATTCATGCCGTGCTGTTGACCGTTGCTGTTCATATTACTGTCCCGATGCTGCGACTGCTGTGGGTTCATGATGCTCGTCGTCACCGCTGGATATGATGACTGCGCGGGCTATGCGCTTCTCGGACTTTGCAGCTACTACGTCCGCATGGTTTGCTTGGTGACGATGTTGAACAGCGCTCGATGCTCCAGAGTATGCGTTCTTGCTGCGCAGTCGTCGACGTGTCCTCGGTACCCCTATCTGCGCGGTATGGTGTCGTCGACTCGGCGCATACTCTTCGCATCTGCCTGCAAAGCAAAACATGCGATGCGATGACGGTATTCGCGCCCTGCATCGTCGTTTGTCGTAAGGGTCGGCATCGGCGAAGTCTGAACCTTCCGGCTCCGGCATCTCCCATCTTCACCCCTCGAGTTCTTCTTGAACCCGGTCAGCATGTTTGCAAACATCTTGCTTCAACACCTCCTGTTCTCCTGACTCTCTGCACTGCCAGCTGCTGCTCCACACCAGACGCGTCTGTCGTACGTCGTATGGCCATCGCCGAGAGATCTGATCCGGATCGCCTGGACTTCCGCATCCGCTGCCTTTCATAATCGCCAAGGCTGTCGACACGTGCAAGTCGAAACTCTATGGCCTTGCGACCTACGACTGGAGGACTCGGGGTCCTGCAACGATGTTGGATGTCTACTTGGTTGAACGGGGAGGATGCGACAATGATTAAGAACGCGATGTCGCGCTTCTCATGCCTGCCAGCTCTGGGTGTGTTATGCTCCCCGGAAGCAGGAACACCCGTGCCCAATTGTGCCTGGCGCATGTCTCACAAATGTAACAAGCAGAACAGAGCTGGCACATGCCGTCTACTGAATCACACGGTCTATATCTATATTGCCGGATAGAACCATTCGCCCAGGATGTAGTAGGGCCGCATATGATCATGCCATCCACTTTTGCCACTGCTTTCTCCCTTTCTCAACATGCCACACATCTTCGAAGTTGACGTCCTGGAAATTCAGTTGCCCTCGTCACTTGGTGGCCGTGGAAGTCCTTGCCTTGTCACGCCTTCCAAGCACAACTGCCTCCCTCAGAGGTGCTCGCCTCCACTGAAGATGCCGCGTCCGTGGTCCCGATTACTCTGGCCTCAGACGCGAACTGCAGCGACTCGGTGCTCTGTATTTCACCTATGAAGCGATAGGTATAAGGGTCAGCAGATGTCTCACAAAGTCCGGGGTGCTCTCAGATGTCTGAAACGGCCTCCCGAGGATTCTACCCATCAGATACGTACCGCCACCCAAGCGTTGCAGGTCGGCCGCCGCTCCTGCGGTTACAAATACAGTCTCGACGACGGTTACAACAACTTGTGCCGGTAGTGGTGTCGTTGTCGAAGACGAGCTGGTGAAGCTTGAGGGCCTAACAGTGATGGGTGTAAGGATTAGCAGCTGTCTCTAAAAGCATGCGGCAGTCTCAGATATCTGAGACGGCCTCCAAGGGTGCTACCCATCAGTATACGCACTCTGCAGATGACGAGAAGAACACCGGGGATGAAAGCGTTGTTGAGATGGCTGCTTCGGTCGTCACTGAAGAAGTCGTTGATGACGACGAGGCCGCTGAGGATGAAAGCGTTGCTGAGATTGCTACCTCGGTCGACGTTGACGAACTCGTCGATGACGAGGAGATCGTCGAGGTCGAAGAAGTCGTGGACTCTGTTAACTCGGTCGACACTGACGAACTCGTCGATGAAGAAGCGGTAAAAGGCGAGGTGGAGGTCGCAAACGTAGTGTTCGAGGCCGTCGAGCTGAAAGTTGTCGATGACGCGATGTCTGAGGGTGAAGACGAAGATATTGCCGACGACGATGAGCTGGCCGGACTTGGTGTACTTGGTGAAGTTGTTACGGTCCCAGACGTGGGTGAGATTGTCGCCATCGTGGGAGTGGTCGATGATGATGAGGCAGCCATTGTGGCGTTCGATGCAGTCGGGCTGAAGGACGAAGCTGTTCCGGCTAAGGTGCCTGTGAACGCGGAAGTCGTATTGGAGAGTCCATTCGAGCTTGGCTGTACGATCTGGCTGCTGTTGCTACTTACGATTGGCAGACCCGGAGCTGTAGATACGTGTACCGCGCTCCCGAACGCAGATGTTCCAGACGCAGTGCTGCACAACAAGCTATGGATCGTCGACCCGTCAATCCCAGCGTCCTCGAGCGTACCGGGATCGAAATTCGGGCAAGGCGGTTGAGCCAATCGACCTTGATCGTTCTGCAACTCCACAAGTCCAATCAGTGCAGCGTTAACAGCTTCAGCGGCTTGTGTGAGGTTTGGAAAGATGATGATGCCGATTGCCGATTCGCAACTACACCATTAATCAGCACATTCCGATCTGTAAGTGGGCATGGACGTACATGAGCTCCAGCGCTGATGAGCCGTCATAGCCTTGAGCATCTAAGTCTGTGGCCAGACCAGGTTGCTCGCATTGCGCAGTGTCGTTACCGGCTTGGATGACGTTGATCGCGTACTGTGTGCTGTTGAGTTGCTGTATGTACTGCGTGATGTCTCCCCCCGCTTGTCGTCTCAGGTGGTTCGACGCTTCCGTGCAAAGTAAATGGATTATGCAGAGCAAAATGATATGACAGAGGCTTGGCATGGCGGCGATTGGAGCGCAGACTGGCCCAACGTGAGAGCTGCTTCTTGCACGCTCTTATAGCTCGCCGTGAAACACTGTGAAGACCACGCAAGGAGATGAGAAACAAGTGTACTACCATCTTGTGCTGCTGCAAACGGTACCTGCGTTTGACAGAGCTCAGTATGCCGCTCTCCGTGATGGCGCAAACCGACTGTATGACCATGTCCGATGGCGGCAGCAGCCATCCGCCCCCAATGAACAGATATGTAGGAGTCCATTTGGTGAAAGATGCGTTCAGCATCAGACGTAGTAGCGTTAGATGGAAACGATGAAATTGAGTGTGAGAACACAAAGGTGCACGCAAGGAGTCAAGAAAGGGTCGTCGTAGTGTTTATACTCGCGCACGGTCCTTCTCCATCGGCCATCGGCCCGAAGCACAAACCACGTGCTGAAGACGTGGGCACCAACAACGTTACGACGACGACCTGGCAGCGGACTCCGTACATAGACACCCATTGTTGATTCCAAGCCGACCCTCTGATCGTACAGGCTGACTATACCAAGCGCTGGAGAGCAACAGGCTGTGTAGTAGTCAGGGTCGAAGACTTCCCCCAGCTCTGGTCATCCGGCTTGCTGCCTATCGAGCATACCTATGGCTTGAGGTCAATTGGGATCTTATCGTTGGCGCTGATCGATATAGTACTTGGCAATGCGTACTCTAGGGAACGCATCTCAAAGCTGGAAGGAGCTCAAGCAGTACAAGTCTCTCAAGGAGCTCCGAGAGGCTGTTCGCCTCGATGGCCACACTTCTGCGGCAGCAAGCTCTGGCTTACGCTCATCATGTTGGAAAGCCTTCCTCTTGTTCGAGTCCTTGGACACAGCATCATGGCCCAAGACACTAGCTTCGTCACGCTCGGCGTACAATTCACTGCGGATGCACTTTCTCCGCCACCTAGAGAATCCAGATGAGCTGGAAGATCAGTACGATCCATTGAGCGAACAGGCTGAGGTCAGTCATGCTGCCACCAGACACATGTGGTACCGTGCATCTGACCATAGCTAAGTTCTAGTAGTCATCGCCCTGGGCCGGCCTGCAGAAAGACCAAGAGCTCCGCGCCGAGATCCAGCAAGATGTTGACCGTTGTATGCCCGAGAACCTGTATTTCCGGCAGCCGGAGACTCAGCGCATGCTTCTGGACATACTATTCGTTTTCTGCAAACTCAATCCAGATGTCGGCTACCGACAAGGTATGCACGAACTCCTAGCTCCCATTCTCTGGGTCGTGGAGCGAGACGCTATCGACCTCGGACCTTCATCTAGAGCGCTTGGCGAGGAAGCGATCGTGAGGGCAGTCTTTGATGCCGAACACATCGAGCATGACAGCTTCGCGTTGTTCAGCCAAGTCATGCACAGCGCGAAGAACTTCTACGAACAGACTACCCACTCCGGCAAGGAGAACCCGATGGTCGTGCGAAGTAAGAGAATATTCAGTGATCTGCTGCCGCAAGTTGACCCGGAGCTTGCACAGCATCTTGAGCATGTTCAGGTCGTGCCACAGATATTTCTCCTGCGGTGGATCCGGTTACTCTTCGGACGGGAGTTCGCATTTGACGACATGCTCATGGTATGGGACGTGATATTTGCTGAAGACACTACGCTCGAGATAGTGGACTATATCTGTCTGGCTATGTTGCTGCGGATCCGATGGGAGCTGTTGGATGCAGACTACAACACCGCACTCACACTACTACTACGGTACCCAGAACCAGACAAGGAGTATCCAGCACAGACCTTCGCGCTAGATGCCCTGTACTTGCGCGACCACCTGAATACAGATGGGAGCGGCTACCTAGTCCTCAAATACACCGGCCAACCCTTACTACCTCGCGATCGTCCAGCGACGCCACCTGCGTTACAAAGAAACATCACAAACTTCTCCGGTCTGCCGACTATGTCAGGCTCGCCTTCGACGAGACCCCGTAAAGGCCGTGGTATCGAAGCTTTACTCCAAAGTACGGCGAAGAACATATACGCCCAAGGTCGTAGCGCTCTAGATGAGGTACATAAGCGCGCCCAGGAGATACGCGATACGCAGACGCCTGCTTTGCCTCCTCGGCCTAGAGCCATCCAGCAGCGACCTGGAGCTTTGTATGCTAGGGTCAAGGCGTTGGAGGAGAGGAACAAGCAGTTGGCTGGTTTGCTGGAAGGTGCCGTGGGCAGTTTGTGGGAGTATCAGAGGTTAGTAACGGAACAGACTAAGCCACGTGCTGAGGGTGCAGAAGCGAGAGATGAGAGCGTGGATGTGGAGAAGCTTAGTCTGGCCATCGCGAAGGTGCAATTTGTGCAGGTTTATCTGTCGGATGCTAGCCTGCCTATGCCGGAGCCGGAGCCTGAAGCTCAGGAGAACGAGAGTTCGGGCGGCGGCGAGAGAGACGCTGAGAAGCTTGAGGCCGGAGACGATGACATGACAAACACCAAAGTCGCTCAGCCAGAAGGGCTAGTCTCCGCGCCTGAACACACGAGCGAGCAGGGCTCCGTAGACAGACAGAACCCGCCTTCCACCACGATGGGGTCATCCCCAGCAGCCAAAGACATAGCTGGAGAACTAGCGGACCCTTCGACGTTCGAAGATGAAGACGCGCAGACGCCGCCGACTAGCGAGCAGCGAGTGCCATCGATATCTGTGCAGAAGTCATCAATGAGGTCCAACAACGCCACGCCCGCCGCAGAGACGACAGAGTCATCACTGCAGCCTTCAGACAACCTAAACATTTCCTCACCAAGTCCCCGCCCGCCTCTCTCGCAAAGCGCGTACTCCTGGATGCTGGGTCAGGAGGATGCTGCCAAGCAGCCCTTTACACGAGCGACTTCTATGTTGCCGGAGCAAGGGCGGAGCAAAGGCTTCTTGTTCGGAGTTGGCGACCAGGGCAGTGACGATCATTCAGGCAGACGAGACAAAGGGGCTGCCAGCGGACGTGGAATCGGCAGGCAAAGCAAGCAAAAGCAGAAGGCTGTTACTGCAGAAGTCCAGGACAGCAATGTGTTCGATCTTGGTACGATGGGTAGCAAAGAAGCATCTAGGTGAGGTAACGTGCTACTCGAAGATCTATGGAACATTGCATGCTATGAAGCGTTATATTCCGTCTAGTTATAGAAGGTGTGAAGAGGCGGGGCCTCAACTGGTCCACCGCATTATGATCATCGTCGCGGTCGTCGGCGGCTTAGTGTTACCAAGCCGCGGTTACCCGCTCTGTGCCTTCTCGGCTCAGTCGTGCTTGCGCTGGAACAGACTCTTTATCAACAGTCTTCGTACACCGTGGGTCTTCTCGGTCTCATTATTCTTGAAGTGTCCGCTCAATCACCCTTTGTTTGTCTCTCAATAGCTTGCTATTTGCCGAGGTGCAAACTTGAGGTTGAGGTCAGCTTGCTCCACTGCCAACGCCAACACTCGCTCCTACTTCTTGATATAAGAACATCGGTTGTGACTGCACCCCGACTCCAACTGTTACACCGATAGTGCAGGACCTCTGATCAGACTTCTCTGTACTTTCGAGATCGATCCAATCTTCGAAAGACCAAAAGCTCCAACCTCAATAGTTACAATCCAATGGCCACCCTTCCTCTGGGCCGTTATCTCTGGGAGAGAATCCATCAATGCGGCGTTGACCATGTCTTCGGAGTCCCTGGAGACTTCAACCTCGTATGTTGGCTTCTGAACTAGTCCGCGGCCTGAGAGCATGTGCTGACAGCTGTACTTCGCCAGACGCTGCTCGACCACATCTACGATGTCGACGGAATGCAATGGACAGGCAACACCAACGAGTGAGTGATCAACCGCATGATGGACGCGATAACCGCTCACGTTACATCCAGACTCAACTCCGCCTACGCAGCCGATGGCTACGCCCGCGTCAAAGGTGCAGGCTGCCTAGTAACAACCCACGGCGTAGGCGAGATGTCCGCCATCAACGGCGTAGCAGGCGCCATGACGGAGCAAGTCAAAGTCATCCATGTCGTCGGGCAAACATCGCGCGCCATGCAGAAGAACCGCATGATGATCCACCACTCTATCGGTTTTAGTCCGGATCACCAAGTCTTCAACAAAGCGTCAAAAGACTTCAGAGTCGCAGCAGCGGAGATCCAGAGCGAGGAGGGAGCTACGGAGGAGATCGATCGAGTGCTGAGAGAGTGCTTCGTTAAGTCAAGGCCGGTGTATGTGTTCTTGCCGATTGATCTGGTTGACAAGCCTGTATCGGCCAAGGCACTGGAGACGCCGCTTGATCTTCAGCCAGAAGCAGATTCCAAATCTGTCGACCAAGCTTCAAAAGCTGTCCTGGACGCTGTCTATGCTAGCAAGAACCCAGCAATCTTCGTCGACTGCCTGGTACAGAGACATCAGGCTGTGGAGGAGATGAAGCAACTGGTCGATAAGCTCCAGATACCAGTCTTTACCTCGAACATGGGCAAGGGCATCATTGACGAAACACATCCGCATTACGTGGGCTTGTACAACGGCGACCCATCAGGAGCAGGTGTGCAGTCTGTATTCCAAGAGGCCGACCTCGTGTTGGTGGTGGGCAATCTGCCGTCAGATACGAACTCCGGTGGCTTCACAAGAAAGGTCGCTCAGGAGAAAACGATCTCGATCGATGCAGAAAGTGTCAGCACACAAAGTAAGACTTACTCACAAGCACCGATGAAGGCGGTCCTCAAGAGTCTGCTGGGTGTGGTGTCGACTGAGAAGGTACCAAAACCCAGCAAGCCAGAACTCCCAGAACGACCACTCGAAGACGACGCAGACTCAAAGATGATCACCCAATCCTGGATCTGGGGCCGCTTAGCAGAGTTCTTCCAACCTCACGACGTCGTCTTTGGCGAGACAGGCACAGCTGCTTTCGGTCTCCCAGACGCCACGTTCCCGCCAAATACGCAGTGGATCACGCAAACCTACTATGGCAGTATCGGCTACGCAACACCAGCTGCTTTCGGCGCAGAAGTCGCGCTCTCTGGCCTTGCCGCAACGAAAGGCAAGCCGCGTGGCCGAACAGTCCTCTGTACCGGTGATGGCAGCCTGATGCTTACCGTCCAAGAAGTCGGCAACATGGTCAAGCACGGCCTAGCCCCCATCATCATCGTTATCAACAATGCAGGCTACACTATTGAGCGTATCATCCACGGTGCCCGGCAAAGCTACAACGATATCGTGCCGTTCAACTACAGCTTCATGCTGCAATTCTTCAGTATGCCGGAGAGTAAGGCGAAGAAGAGTTTCCATCGTGCGGAAACGAAGGAGGAGTTGGAGGAGATTTTGAAGAAGGAGAGTGTGAAGAACCCAAAGACGATTCAAATTGTGGAGGTGGTGATGGATATGATGGATGTGCCGTGGCGGTTGGCGACGCAGATTGCTACTAGGGGTCCTGAAGCTGTGAAGGAGATGGAGGAGGCTGGGTTTAAAGTGAGGAACCCGCAAAAGGGGGAGGGTTTCTGGACTTGAGGATTAAGAGACAGCTTGCTGGAGTCTGATGTGTAGGTCGATAGAGGACTATGGAGAGGGTTAAGTAGCATGAAGCTCAAGTATGTCAACACAGTCACCTCTTAGATAACCCCTCCACCACTTTGACCTAGTTGCCAGAATTACGATGTCCACATCCCAACATCAACAGCCAAAACCTGCGCCCCAACCTTTATCTCATCCCCATCCACACCCACATTCGCAGCCCAACCACCAGCAGTGACCATATACAATATCTCCCTATCCCTCTCCGTCCTGCCAAAAGCACAACTCGTCGGCTCAGCAAACACCGTACTATTCAGAACCCCCCGCCACAATCCTCCCCTTATGCGTCCCATCCGATCCAACCCTTTCAACAGAGTTCCCGGAGCCGGTCACGAGGTAAGCGTCCCCTGTACTGGAGTGAAGGGCGAAATCGTCGAATTCTAGACTGCTTGAGTTTAGAAGGTGCGTTATGATGGAAGATGGCGCTGAGGGGGTGCAGGAGGCGGTTATGGGGAGGCGAGCGAAGAGACCTTGCCCTGTGTTCGTGAAGTACAAGGCTCCGTTGTGGACGTGCATGCCATTGACGCCTACGTCTCCGAAGACGGGGTCTGGGGAGACTAGGGTGAGGGTGTTGTTGATAGCTACTTCGTAGGCGCCGGATGTGAGTTTGATGTGGTAGATGAGTCCGGCGTCGATGTCGCCTGCTAGGATGTTGTTTGGAATAGCGGTGGAGGGGAGGTTAGTCATCCCATTGAGGAACGTCGCTTCAGGGATCTCGACGATTTTGTCGGCTTCGACCGTACTACTGTTGGAAGTAGAGGCGGTGAAGTCGACGGTCCAGAGACTCCAGCTGCCTTTCTCTGCTCCGCCGTCAAAGGTGAAGTTCCCTACGGCTCATGGCGAAAGTGTCCGGGGCTATTTCTGCGATGCCGGAGACGCCGAGATTGTTTGGGAAGCTGTACACTGTCTCAGGCGTAGCGTTCGCAGCGAAAGGGTTGGATTGATCAAGATGTGGCGTTTCTAGGATGGTACCACAAAAGGAGTGCGCCGGTCGGGCGGACGGCGATGTTCTCAATCCAGGTGCCGAGAGGGTACTCGTAGAGGGTACGGACCATCGCGCCACTCTGCTGTTGGCCTCGTTGATGGTGGAGCGAAGGATTCGAAGGGAAAGCTGCCGTCAAAGCAGTAAAACAGAGTAGAAAAATGGTGAAGAGATGTAGAGAGAAATCATTCCGATCCGTCGATACGGGTTGCACGATGAAAGGCCGATGTAGTAGCAAGTAGGAGTGACTTGCCTTCCTATTGATATCCACCACCGTCTTTGTAGTCCAGCGGAGCCAAAGCCAGTCTCGACATTCCAAACAGCCCTCGGTGTTAGCAGCTTCGCCCGCAAAACTGGTCGGAGACTTTCCATACCAACCACAAGGCTGTAGCCGGATTTTGTGCGGCTTTACGCCAAGAGCAGGGATCCCTTAGCGCCATCGTCAATGCTGACATCCACCGCCGAGTCGACGGAGTCGTGGATTCAATGACCTGAAGATGGAGATCCTCGTATCAGGTTAGTAGCAGTAGTAGAAAGTAGTAGAGTCATACGTCCTAAGGCGGCCGCTCGGTTCTCGAAGCCCAACGACTTCTACCAGGCCGGCAAGCCGGAGACATGATACGTATGGCCGAAGGACCGCGCCTCAGCAAAGAGTGTTGTTCAGGACTGTGCGGCGCAAAAGCATGTACGATCTGGTTCTTTCCGACACATCGTGCTGTTGGCCTTCATGCATCTCCCTCTACTATCCTATGAGGTACACGATCAACAACACAAAACGCGTCCACGCTTTTTTCATCGCACACGTATACCAAAACGCTTTTCCCCATTGCCTAATACATGTATCAGTCATCCCACTCCTCATTCAACTCATCAATCAGCCGATTCTCCGCATCGCTGTCTCCTCTCCCCCTTCCGCTGCCTCTACCAGATCCACTGCCAATGTTGCCGTTCACGCGCTGGTAGCCTCCTCGCGAGCCCGGGAAAAAGCGGGCACAGGAGGATGTTAGAATGATGAAGAGGTCCTACTCATAGCACGTCAGCACAGCTGGTGATATGTGGATCCGTGGTGCGACATGAACCTACCTTGAAGAACCCACCAACCCCAGCCCAAAGCGAGTAATTAGGCAATTGTCTCCATCCCCTCTGCTGCAACACCACTCTGCTGTACACGCAGCCACCCACCACGTAGACGATCACCGCTATCAACACTATCACCCCAAATACACCTGAAGGCGAGAGGGTTTGCTTCGCCGTCTCTATGCCTCCGCAAGACGCAGAAGACCGAGCTTCGAACATGTAGGTACACTCATCTGGACTTGCGCCCACGAATGAGAGGGTCAGGAGGGGGTTTAGGGGGTCTTTGTCGCAGAGGAAGGAGATGATTGTGTTCTTGCGCCGGCCAGAGGGTTTCTTCGCTGGTTTCTTGTCGTCCTCGTCTTCATCCTCATCATCATCATCATCGTCGTCGTCGTGGCTTTTAGAGGGCTTCTTCTTCTTGTCCTTTTTGTCGTCGTCATCGCCTATGATCTCCCTCCCAGCGAGAAGAGGCAGGTCCTCAACAGTATGCGACCGCTTCCCAGCTTCGGGTTCGCAAGGCGATCCATCAGTATAATTGAGCACCAACTTCCGGCCTCTAAACACGGGTGCCGTATTCTGTTGTCTATACCACCATGTCGTCAGTAACCTCATCCCTCACACCTTCTGAACTTGTAGAACTCACCCAATACTAAACACCCTATCCCCCTTCGTATAAAACGCACTAACATTCCTCCAAACCCCCTTCTCCACCCCCTCAACCCCACCCATCTCCGCCAAATCTTCTACGACTCCTCCGCAGAAATTCATGGTGAAATTGTAGTCCAGCCCCCATCCTGTGGTATTGTAGCTGTAGTCCCGGGGGTGCTTGGCTTTGGAGAGAGTCGGGTCTTCGATGCGGAGGGGGTTGAGGTCGAAGAAAGCTTTTGAGGTTGGGGAGCGGATGGTACAGGGTTGGGGTACGACTGTTTCTTTGGGGGAGGCGGCGGCGTAGGTTGTGGAGGTGTGGGAGGACAGGGCGAGGTAGAGGGAGAGGGAGTAGTAGAGGAGTTGCATTCTGGGAGTTCGTCGCGACAGGCGCGCGGAGGCTCTTCGGTCGTGAGGTTGTTGCGGTGTCTGCGTCGTTAGGGTGATCTACTGTTTATCGCGATACAACCCCGATGATCAGATGGATGCTGGTATTAGTACCGAATGCGCTCAACAGCACAGTATGAGAAGGATGGCTTCCACGTAGCATCCGCCATGACCGAGAGCTTGTCCCTTGATTCTCTGGGCAGCTTGCGCAGCCAATCAGCACATCTCCGCTTAACACCGAAGCGCGGAACACGCACCAAGCAGACTTTTGGACTCTCGAACAACCACACCAACATCGCGAGATCAACAACAGTGACACAAGATGGCCACCAAACGCTCCCACTCAGACATCCACCCTTCGCGGCAAGACCAAGTCCCCTCCGAGCCCCGTCGTAAACGCCAAAAACCAGACAACATCAAAGGCAAATCCTTCAAAAAAGCTCACACCGTCAATGACCTCAAATCCACCATCCGTTCCCTTCGACGACTACTAGAACGCAATGATGATCTTCCTGCAACCGTCAGGGTCGAAAAGGAAAGAGCATTGCAGTCAGCGCAATATGAGCTAGCAAATGAGGAAAGAGCGAAGAAGAGAAGTGACATGATAGGCAAATACCATAAAATCCGCTTTTTTGATCGGCAGAAAGCTACTAAACGGCTTAAGCGAGCGAGGAAGGTGTTGGTAGAGAGCGAGAAGGATGGGTATGGGGGTATAGGAGAGGCGGAGAAGAGGGTGAGGGAGTGTGAGGTGGATGTTAATTATGCGATTTATTACCCGCTTGAGAGGGCTTACATTCCGCTTTATCCTTCTAAGCGGAAGAGGGAGGGTGAAGACGAGGAGGTGAAGGACGGGGAGAGTTTGGAGCCGGCTGAGCCTGAGAGGCAGGGGGATAAGGAGATGTGGGAGAGGGTCAAGCAGTGCATGGAGGAAGGGACATTGGAGGCGTTGAGGAACGGGAAGTTCACGGAAGGTGCAGAGGAGCCTTCACAGACTACGGCAGTGACTCCCAAGAAGCGCGAAAAGGAGAAGGTGCCACGGAAGTCTGCAGAGGTGGTTGAAGGGAACAGGCGGGAACGGAGAAAGAACGCTGCGGCAACTGCGAAGCAGGATCGCGATGATGCCAGCGATGGCGGCTTCTTCGAGTGAGGTGACGTGGCATGATTTCACAGAGAAGGGACGTCGCTGGGATGCTGGGATGCATTTGCTTTGCTCAAGATACCCATAGCGATGATCGAAATTCGCCAATGTATAGCTTTCTGTACCTGAGACGCAATGAACAAGCTTTCATTCATGGGTATCATTATGCCTATACACGCCTTGAAACCCTCCTCCGATCATTCACATCACCCCTTCCCATCCCGCGCCCTCTCCATCTACAATTCAATCCACATCCCCACCCTCCCTCCAGGCCTCCCCTCTAGCAATCCTCTCATCAATATCCTCCTTCACCCACCCTTCAATCCTCTCCGCCACATCTCCCACCAACCTCTCGTACCTTTCATCTACGAAGAACAACCCGCAGTGCGCTCCAACTTCATCGACGTTTTGCATGAAGACTCGCGGCCAGCAAGGGTCCCTTTCGCCATTCGAGTCTTTGGGCGGGAGGACACAGAATTTACGATCTTTTGGTGGAGGCTTGGGCTTCGACGATTTGGGGACGGAAGTAGCTGGGTCGTTTAAATGGTCTAGATGCTCTTCTGGAGGGGTGGGCGCTTGGTCTTCATCGCTGTTGGGTCCGTCAAAGCTGGGTGACGGCGGTGCAGGTGCGGAAGTGGATGATGCAGGCGGTGATGCAGGAGGCTCGCCACGCATACGACGGGCTTCGGCCTCCATCCTCTGCCTCTCACTCTCCATTCTCAGCGCTTCTCTCTCTGAATGAGTTAGCTCCCTTTCCTTCTCCTTTCCCTTCCCAACTCCCTTCACCTCACTTCCGTTCGCCACAGCCTTCAACCTCTCCCACTCCTCGTCCTTCGCCCCCTTAACAGCATCTTTATGAGCTTTCTCATCACCCCTCAAAACATCCTTCTTAGCTCTCTCGGCATCTTTCTTCGCTTTCTCTTTCGCCTTCGCCTCGTCCTTTTCGATCTTCTTCCTTCGCTTCTCCTCGAGCTTAGCGCGGTCAGAGCTGGCTTTTTCCCGGTCTTTGACGGCTTTCTCGTAGGTCTTGACTGTACGGGCGTGTTCTTTCTCTACTAGCTTTCTGGTAGCTGGGTCCTGGATGTATGAGACGTCTAGAGGCGGTGGTGCAGGTGGGAGGTCCGGGATAGGTGGGAGTGTATCTGCGCGAGAGAGAGTGCTGGTGGGTGAGAGGGTTCCTGAGGGACTCACTATGCTTGCTTCTTCAGCAACGGCATGATCGTCGTCGTCGCTTTTGATGGGAGCTGGGTCGTAGTGCGTCATAGGCGCTGGGTCTCCGATAGTCAAGGTCTCAGCCGCGTCATCCCAGTCTTCATCCTCATCCAGCGGCTCGTCCTCCTCAGCTGCAGATTTAGGCACAACAGCCCCATCCTCTTTATGCTCCTCCAGCGAGATCCTCGGGCTCGGGGTCCTCGTCACTCCAGCCTCATCTCCCTCCACCGCCTTACTACTAGCCCCCGCAAGCGTCGAACCCCCCTCACTTTTCCCAGTATCCGCTCTAGCCGGCAACTTAGGCTTCTCCTTCTTCGTCCGCCCAGTACTAGCCGTATAATAATTCACAAACCTCACCCTCTGCGGCGCCACATTCAAGCCCCCAACCACAGACTTCCTCACATTACTATCCAGCTCCTCCAGCGCTCTGATCCTCGCATACCTTGTCTTCAACTCTCCATAGTTCGCCATAGCGCCTCCGAACTCCATGTGCGAAGACACCAATTGCTTGGTAGCTTTGCCGAGCTCGCCAGAGTGCTTATTAATGAAGTGCCAGGCGTTGCGCCACCCTTTGCGGACGGGGAGGACAACGTCGTTGGGGTACGGGGTATTGTAATTCGGGTCTTTGAAGTCGGTGTTGCTCCAGAGAGTATCTGAGCGGTTGAGCGAGCTGCTGCCGCTGGCCATGCTAGCACCGTCATTACTTGCCACGGGACTCAATTGCGGCTCGGTGTACTTGTCCCCGGGCTCGTCGGGTGGCGAGAAGATACTAGCCAAGCCGCTCTTTACAACGCCAGGGTGCATGCCCAGGAAGGGTACATCGAAGTTGATGGTCCCCAGAATCCGATGCTTCAGCGGTCTACTAGCCGGCGGCGCAGGAGGCATAAGCACCACCTCCGCTGAGAGTAGGCCACCCATGCTGTGTCCTAAGAGCACGACGTCCGTCTTGATATCCTCATGCGGTTCCAACCATCTACTGAAATCATCTCTCGCGAAACTGATATTCCGCTTAGATCTATACCGTGGGTACACTTTGGTATGCACTACATGAGACTCGCTCAGTAATACAGTGAGCAAATGATGCACGTGCGCCGGAAAGCTCCTGAAAGAAGTCTCATTGCCCATAAAGCCGTGTATGTAGATCAGTAGCAGTCGTCGCCGGCCCTTGTTATCGTCTTCGTTTCCTTCGGATGGGGTGAGCGATTGCATAGAGCTTGAGCGTTGATCGCGGGAGCTCCAGGGCCCATGGGAGGCGGTTGTGCCGTGGACTTTTGTTTCGGTTGGCATGATGTGGGAGTAGTCCTGGGAGGTAGAGGTTCCTTGCCTTTGGGTAGTGGGCGTCTCTGTCGGCATGAAGGATGAAAAGTTTTGTAAGCCGGATGGTTCTTGCCTCTGGACTCTCTGGGTGGGCTGGGTCTCTGCCGGCATGATGGAGTCATATGCGGGCGGTGCATCCTCATATGGAGATGGCGATAGAGCGCTGCTGTTTTGTCGTGGTGGCAGAGGTGGTGGGGCTTTCTTGCCCGCCGTTGAGGGTTTGGAAGCCATTGTTGAGATCGAGAGTATACAGAGTGTAGCTAGATGAAGAGAAGCTTTCGATACTTGCCTCGAGTTCACAGAGCCATGGAGTTGTTCGTATCTACGTTGACAGCACATGTGTTTCATAGTAGCTGCAAGTTTACGTACCCTCGTAGTAACCTGAACGCGTTACTGTGGCGTTTTAGCGCCGCCGGTTAATATCGCGACTTTCGCGAACCAGTGGCAGTGCAACCTTCACCAACGTTGACGAATACGTACCCCGTAGTCTCATCTCAGGACCGAGACGACAAGGTCGTAATGCTGTGGCCGAGAGGCAAGGTACAGTGCGCAGATGGAGGCGGCTGTGCGATGGTCGAGGCACTCGACCGGCGATAAGCAAAGCTTCTTGGTGGTGGATGTCACGGAGTCGAGCCTGACGCTCAATGAAGTCGATAAGATTGACCGGAGGATCGTCGACTACCACACAATTACTCGATATACGAAGCTCCCGAGCTTCAGTGCCTTCGCGTGGTCACCTACTCATGGGCCCATTGTCGCCCTAGGCCTGGTCTCCGGCAATGCAAGCCTCATAAGACTCGGCGAGGATAAACATGCCTCGGAAACCATTGCGACATATAAGGTCAAGCAGCAGCGGAAGTGTAACTCTGTTGCCTTTGGCACGAATGGCTGGCTTGCTGTAGCCCTCGACAAGACCCGCTCGGATGTCTGCCTCAACATATACGATACCAATGCGGATTCGTTCGGTGCTGCGGAACCAGTGCGACGACTGTGTGCAGCAGAGCTAGTTTCGAGTGTCAGATTCTTTGCAGGCCAGCCACAGGAGCTGATAGCCACGACTCAACGGTCCTTCATTAGGATATACGATCTCCGAGGCGAGTGGTCCTCGATGGCTCGCCGCATCCCTTGCGCTGACGATACGTGTAGATGGCTACTTTGGCAGCGGCAGCAGTGGCAACGTTCAAGCTACCACGCGCAATGTGAACAACGTATCTATAGACCCTTGCGACGAGAACTACTTTGCCTCAGCCGGCTCGACTGGCGATCCTTCCGTGACGGTCTGGGACAAACGGTGGATCTCACAACCCTCATCTTCCGGCTCGAACAGCGGTGCTGTGTTCAACTTCTCGCCCGCGGTTAGTATATCTGGGCCGACAACGATCTGGAGTCTTCGGTACTCTGGACTACGGCGCGGTAGACTTGCCATCTGTACAAGTGCAGGCGAGGTCAAGCTCATTGACATGCACGAGGCACAGACTTCGTCCATACATACTTCTGAATATTTACCTGTCAACCCTTATGGTGGCACGCCTTGGCAAACGAATCGTTATGTCTCGCAGGCGAGAACTCTGGTGGCACCGTCCCACAGCAATACCAACGGGGAAGAGAATGAGCCTCGCGTAATAGCTTTCGACTGGGTACATGGTGAAGACCCGGTTTCGGCGCAGCAAATGCTACTACTCCGCTCAGACCGTGAGTTCGAAACGATCACGGCGTCAGCTACAAATCCCGATGCCCAGGTTACCGCACGCAATGATCTGCTGCTGAGACACGAAGATGTCTCGCTCACTGAAGCTAGATTCGCCGATAGCAGTACGCAAGCCCGTACGCCGTATGAGGCGGTCAAGGGCGTAGAGGCTGCGGAAGATTTTGGGCCTACAGACTACGATCCTGAGGCTAGCATGACCGTTGATGGCACTGGTGACGATCTAAAGATGCTTTGTGGTGCAGACTCGCCACAGGTGGCGAAGCTTTTGGCACCATCTACGATACAGCGAGAGCGCTGCAAACGCGGCTATCTCTTCGATTGTCAGAGGAACATGACCATTGCGACAGGTAATTGGCAACTAGAGCGGCTCTGGGGGATTGTACACCGCTTTCAAGAGCAAGCGGCGGGCAATGGTATGGTGTACGGATCTCTTGACTTGGGCTACGTAGGTGTATCTGGACTGTGGTCGGAGAACGCAGGCAATGTCGCCCTCCGGTCGTTGTCCCCAACACATGAACCTGTCGGCAAAGCTATTGTTGGGCTGAACAGAGCTAAGAGCATTCCAAACTTTGAAGGCGAGCGGACAAGCTTCCCTGAGCATCGGCAGCTGTGCTTGGCAGCATGCGGGTGGAAGTTCACGACCGAGACTCTCGAAGCAGGTATGATCTAATACCTGGAATGATCATCGAAGACGTCGGCTAACACTCGTATGTGCAGAATGTCAGGAGCTCATTGATCGTGGCTTGTACTATCAGGCCATCGTGCAAGCTGTATTACATGAGTACAAGCACATCGCTCTCAACCTTCTGCGCACACTCATCAGAGGCAAGACGATACCGAACATAGGGCTTGGAGCACTTCTGGCTTCCGATGAGATCAACCATGAACAGCGCGAAATGTGCTTATGGATGGCCGCAGACACCGAGGATCCCGCTCTCAAAGCTTTGCTAACGTACCTCACATCTGGTGATTGGCGCGATGTAATGAAGACCAATTACCTTCATCTTGGCTACCGTGTCGCCCTTGGCTTGAAATATCTGAATGACACGGAGCTCAGCGGCTTCATCGAGGGCGAGACGGCTCGCGCGGTCAAGAACGGCGACCTGGAAGGCATCTTACTCACCGGTCTGAGTGATCAGGCTATGGACCTGTTCCAGACATACATCACGAGGACGAATGACCTACAGACAGCAGTACTAGCGACAGCGTTTACCAACCCGCGCTACGTCAACGATGTTCGTTGGGACATGTGGAAGGAAACGTACCACATGCAGATGCTGTCTTGGCAAGCGAATAACGAGCGCGCCAAGTTCATCGTGCAGCACAACCGGCTATCACAAAGCTCAGATGGCAAGTCGCTGATCGAAAAGCCTCCTGCTCAGCTCGCTCTCCAATGTAACCACTGTAAGGTACCACTTGGCAGACGAGATGGCAGGTCTGGACCTGCCGCTGCACAGAAGTCGACAGCAGTCTCCGGGGTTGCGGCAAATGCAGGCACTGTCTGTATCAGATGTGGTAGACATATGCCTCGCTGTGCTATTTGCATGCTATGGTTGGGCACACCTAATTCCGCGAACCGCAATGGAGCCAGGACACCACGTGCCCCGGAGGATAAGATGGAGAGATTCTTGAGCTTTTGCGCGAGTTGCGAACATGGCTATCACGCCGATCACGCGGAAATGTGGTTTGGGAAGCATACCATGTGCGCCGTGCCTGACTGCAGGTGCTTGTGTGGACTTGGATAGTCCGCGTTATCCCCAGTTGAAAGAGAGCGACCAAGATGATAATGAACAGGAGCAGTGTAGGGTGGTTGGACTTGTCATTACAAGAGTCGTTACTGCAAACTTCTATTTAAACTCAAGCCGCCGTATTCCTGCGCGGCGAGACCATTGATCCTTCAAAAGAGTAATACACCCATGACCGAACAACTCCTCGTGTGTGCTCAAGAGTCGTTACTCGTCATGATGGAAATAATGATGCCATCCGAATTGTGGTCAGACACCCTTCGCCAATGCCGAGAGCTCATATGCCTCCATGTGAACGCCGCCGATGCCGTGAACTATGGATATGAGACTGGTTCCTCCTACGTTCTCACGCGTCGTGCTGTGCGGTTTGGTGCGATCCCCAATGCGTAAAGCTGTTCAATCAAGTCGGTAGTCGGTTGACTATCATGCGTGAATAGGATAGTTACTGCCGCGTCTAGATCCCATGCCAGGGCGAGCATCACTAGCTCTTCGACTAGTGCTGTACCCACTCGCCATCTTGAAGTCATCAGGCTTGTAATCTCTCCCATATCGCACACCCTCCGGTGCGGCTGGCGGTGAATATCTGCTCGAGTTCTGCCTTGGCGACCGGACATC